>APFE031739984.1:3654-20514 GCA_000404065.3 Pinus taeda | reverse complement strand
GTTAAGGAAAATACAAAGGAAAGAGATCAAATATTTACATATTTTTCAAGAATGAAAGATAGTGATGGAGTTGAAAATTTGGAAAGAAAACAAATTTTGGAAATTGAAAGATAGTAATGGAGTTGAAATTGGAAGGGTTAAGGAAAATACAAAGGAAAAAGATCAAATATTTACATATTCTCCAAAAATGAAAGATAGTGATGGAGTTGAAAAGTTGGAAAGAAAACAAATAAATTTTGGAAATTGAAAGATAGTAATGGAGTTGAAATTGGAAGGGTTAAGGAAAATACAAAGGAAAAAGATCAAATATTTACATATTCTCCAAAAATGAAAGATAGCGATGGAGTTGAAAAGTTGGAAAGAAAACAAATTTTGGAAATTGAAAGACAGTAATGGAGTTGACTAAGACTAGAAGAAAACTCCGCCAACCATCCGAGAATGGATCGGTGAGACAAAAAACCTCACATGCATTTTATCCTAATTTAAACACTATCTAGTAATAACTATGCTCGGAAGTAAATTGATGTATGTGATCTACAATAATGTCTAAAAAATTTGATAATAAAGATCATTCAATTGTGATGAGAAATGAATCTATTTTAACAATAATCATTTTGTATAAAAAGTTAGCCGAAATGATTGTGAAAGATATATCGCATAAGGAATTATTCATGTATTCAGCATAAAATATAGATCATCATCATACAGAAGTGCAATAATGGAAATCAAGATTCGAAAGATAGTAATGGAGTTGAAATTGGAAGGGTTAAGGAAAATACAAAGGAAAAATATCAAATATTTACATATTTTACAAAAATGAAAGATAGTGATGGAGTTGAAAAGTTGGAAAGAAAACAAATTTTGGAAATTGAAAGATAGTAATGGAGTTGAAATTGGAAGGGTTAAGGAAAATACAAAGGAAAAAGATCAAATATTTACATATTCTCCAAAAATGAAAGATAGTGATGGAGTTGAAAAGTTGGAAAGAAAACAAATTTTGGAAATTGAAAGATAGTAATGGAGTTGAAATTGGAAGGGTTAAGGAAAATACAAAGGAAAAAGATCAAATATTTATATATTCTCCAAAAATGAAAGATAGTGATGGAGTTGAAAAGTTGGAACGAAAACAAATTTTGGAAATTGAAAGATAGTAATGGAGTTGAAATTGAAAGGGTTAAGGAAAATACAAAGGAAAAAGATCAAATATTTACATACTTTCCAAAAATGAAATATAGTGATGGAGTCGAAAAGTTGGAAAGAAAACAAATTTTGGAAATTGAAAGATAGTAATGGAGTTGAAATTGGAAAGGTTAAGGAAAATACAAAGGAAAAAGATCAAATATTTACATATTCTCCAAAAATGAAAGATAGTGATGGAGTTGAAAAGTTGGAAAGAAAACAAATTTTGGAAATTGAAAGACAGTAATGGAGTTGACTAAGACTAGAAGAAAACTTTGCCAACCATCCGAGAATGGATCGGTGAGACAAAAAACCTCACATGCATTTTATCCTAATTTAAACACTATCTAGTAATAACTATGCTCGGGAGTAAATTGATGTATGTGATCTACAATAATGTCTAAAAAATTTGATAAAAAAGATCATTCAATTGTGATGAGAAATGAATATGTTTTAACAATAATCATTTTGTATAAAAAGTTAGCCGAAACGATTGTGAAAGATATATCGCATAAGGAATTATTCATGTATTCAGCATAAAATATAGATCATCATCATACAGAAGTGCAATAATGGAAATCAAGATTCGAAAGATAGTAATGGAGTTGAAATTGGAAGGGTTAAGGAAAATACAAAGGAAAACTATCAAATATTTACATATTTTACAAAAATGAAAGATAGTGATGGAGTTGAAAAGTTGGAAAGAAAACAAATTTTGGAAATTGAAAGATAGTAATGGAGTTGAAATTGGAAGGGTTAAGGAAAATACAAAGGAAAAAGATCATATATTTACATATTCTCAAAAAATGAAAGATAGTGATGGAGTTGAAAAGTTGGAAAGAAAACAAATTTTGGAAATTGAAAGACAGTAATGGAGTTGAAATTGGAAGGGTTAAGGAAAATAGAAAGGAAAAAGATCAAATATTTACATATTTTCCAAAAATGAAAGATAGTGATGGAGTTGAAAAGTTGGAACGAAAACAAATTTTGGAAATTGAAAGATAGTAATGGAGTTGAAATTGGAAGGGTTAAGGAAAATACAAAGGAAAAAGATCAAATATTTACATATTTTCCAAAAATGAAAGATAGTGATGGAGTTGAAAAGTTGGAAAGAAAACAAATTTTGGAAATTGAAAGATAGTAATGGAGTTGAAATTGGAAGGGTTAAGGAAAATACAAAAGGAAAAAGATAAAATATTTACATATTCTCCAAAAATGAAAGATAGTGATGGAGTTGAAAAGTTGGAAAGAAAACAAATTTTGGAAATTGAAAGACAGTAATGGAGTTGAAATTGGAAGGGTTAAGGAAAATACAAAGGAAGAAGATTCATGTTAACTCCACATATACCAAGCCCTGAGAGGGATCAAATCTCTTTGAGATGCAAACCTCTTTTAGAGAGGGAGAGGGAGAGAGAGAGAGAAGGTTCCCTGGAAAAGATTAGGATAAAGACCTAACCTAGTTACACTTTCTTCAGAGAGAGAGAGGGTTCCCTGGAAAAAATTAGGATAAAGATACTATCCTCAGAGATAACATGTGATAGTCAATTTACCAAATGTTTGTTATAAAATGGAAAATAAATTAAGGAAAGATGTGTAGTCCCTAAATTTTTGTAAAACTCTCATCAAAATCATATCACTATGACCTCCAACCTTCGAAAACTATAGTTGTAGAAGGGATGGAACACATTTTTAGGGCAGGGTTTTTCCCATTTATTTAAAAGAAAACAAATTAGATCATTTTCTCGGCTTTGAGAAAGAGAATATGACTCCTAGTGCTAACCATAACCTATGACAATTTTGAATTTTAAAGCAAAATCAGTAGGTTTCTAAAAGGAAAAGCCTTATACATCAAATTTGTAGCTCACAAGAAATGCTCTGTAACTTCCATACCTATCATCAAGATAACATTCTAGGCAGTCAAAAGTTTCAAAGCACTAGAGTAACTAAAGAGTGAGTAATAACTAGGCCTGAAAATTATGTTCCCACCAAAATTTAGATGGCCAAAGTTCCTGAGTAGTAAGGAAATAGGAAATCCTATTGCTAACAGGTATGAAGAGCTTAGATGAGAAAAACCTCAAGTGCAAACGAAATTCATATTGGAGGAGGGGGTAGGCTGGTTACCCTAACCACTAAGGAGAGATTGTGACCATCATTGAATCGTTGATAAGGAATAATGAACGTTCCTTTCACATTAATCATGTGGGTGAGGTGTGGTGGAACCCTGTAGGTTGTCCATTTATCACTGGGACCCACAGAAAGCATTTAGAAT
This sequence comes from Pinus taeda, assembly GCA_000404065.3. Lineage (NCBI taxonomy): Eukaryota > Viridiplantae > Streptophyta > Pinopsida > Pinales > Pinaceae > Pinus > Pinus taeda. The sequence continues at coordinate 17,066 of APFE031739984.1, read as the reverse complement.
ATCACCAAAGTAGAATAACTTTGAGGAGGTTACAACCAATTAACACACTGGAACAATATATATAAGCATAAGTTTACCTTAGCTCAAGTGGTGTTCATATATGTTATTAATAGAATGATTAAGGATCGATACTCATAAGGGTTTTTAATATACATGTATGCCATCACTTTGTATGTTGCCATTAGCCTCAAAAAATCTTTTGAATATATCTCCTAAGACTCACTAAGTCCTAAGAGGTCATACGAAAATAAATAAGAGGTTGTGGTAACAATTGCATAAGGTTAAAAAGAATTGTTGATTGATAAATACATATTTTCCCATGGTATGACACACTTCATATATTTTAATATAAAAAAAGAAAAAGATATTATTATTTAAATTGTTGCAAGAGTGTGGGCTGCATTACACCCATCATCTAGGCCTCATGTTCTATTGTACTTAAAGGCATATCCATACTTCTCATTAGATTCATCAACCTCCAAGAAGATGTGAAAGTGTTCTGAGAGCCTCTAAGCCTCAACCCAAGTCTTGATCTTACTAACACCTACAATAATATTAGACTGAACTAAAAAAATGTCTAGCCTTTTGTTGACATTGTAGCAAGAAAAGTCTTCATTTTCCTAGTGCCTTAGTCAGATGGAGAAAATTCGATTTTCCACATTAGCAGGATGACTTGGATTACAGTTGGCTAGAGTGACATCGCCTTGTCTAATAGTTAAGTTAGTAAATTCGAGTTTGTATGCTAGAAGTAGAGTTTTGCATGAGATGATTGCTAATATATAGCAAGCTAGTTGAGTTATTGTTAGTTGAACTCAGTTAATTGAGTTGTAGTCATTAGTTGAGTAGTTATGACTGTTGTTAACTCACTTATCTCTCAGTTAATTAGTCAACTAGCTAAAAATAGACCCAATCATGAATGGAATTTAGTTTTCCTAGTTGAGTGGATGGGAAAGGCACATTTGTATTTATAATTGTATATTGTTGAGCGTACAATTTGTTTTCACTGAGTAGGTGATCAATTCCCCTTGGATTTGCACAAGGAAATGGGGATTTTCCCTATTTTTTAGGAGCTTAATTCCTCCAGGATTACACAAGGAATTAGGAGGTTGGTTGAGGCTTGAATTAGCTAAGTGTTGGCTAGATCAAGTCGTTAAGAAGGAGCATAGTTTTACAGTGTAGGGTGAGTTTCATAGTTGAAGCAAGACATTGTAATTATTTCTCTTTCTCATATGAATTAATGCAAAGCATTGGAGGGGTTTTTCCCAATTAGGTTCCCTTGTAAAATCATTGTGTTCCTTGTGTTTCGTTGGTTGCATGTTATTGCATGTGCTTCTATTGTGTGTTTTCCTTTTCGCAAAATAGTAGAAGAAATTTATGTCTCTTTATTCCAGTTTGATTTCATTAGCAGTGGAAAATTATTATGATTCATACATTGTCCATAGCTCTAGAGCCCACTTTGTTATTTACCCATGTTGGCTTTAGGAAAACTAGTTCTAGATCCACAAGGCTATGTTTTTCAATTTCAGAAGAAAAATATTCTACCAAAGGCTCAATTTGGGCAGAGCTTCCCCAAATCTCATTGTGATTGAGGGTGAAGTTTAGGTCTCCCCCAATGATTAAGTTAGTACCTTGAATCTCTAGAGAATTAAAAATTCCATCCCAATAAGTTTTTTTTTTTGCATAACGTCCATAAGGGTTTAGGATTTTGTACACAAAAGCCAAGCCCTTTAGTCTCCCTTCCATGAGAATGCCAGACTTAAAAGAAAATAATTTTATCACTTGAAAAGTGTCCCTCCAACCAGTTGTGAGACCTCCTAAAATACCAATAGAATCTAACCCACTAGAGTTCCACCCAAGAAATACCTTCATTATATAGGGGTAGATTTGAACTTGTTTTCACATAGTCTCTTATATTAAGATGATATCATGTTTTTGTTGGATTATGAACCTACATGATGAAAATTTCTTGGCCTATTTAGATCGACTTTCATGTTTTCGATGAGGGGGGTTGAAGCAAAGTCTTGGTTCCCTAGAGGCTAGCTTTTGTGTTTTATATATCTTCAATCTTCCTACGCAAACCATCTATCTTATCATCATGGAAGGAATGCTTATCTTTAAAGTTAATTTCTTTATTGAGGAAAGTGAGTAAGTTTTTACTTTGATGAATGTGTCATTTCGTATCCAAATTATCCATCTACAGAGCCTCAATTTGCTTATTTCATGCAGTGCAAGCATTGATACTTCTAATGGTAGTAAAAATATTGTGATTTGTTGATGTTATTAACTAAACATTATGTGGGGGGATGAAAGGAGAGGTTTATTTCTAATAGTGCGAGCAAAGGCCAACAGTGGTGCCAAAGGGGTAACTAGAACTACCAACGGGCACTTAGGTGTCAAAGAAGGTAACAGGTGGCACAAAAACAGGTGGTGGGAGTATCTTCAAGGTAGTTAATTCACTTCTACATAAGGAAGATGAGAACAAAGTGATGGGAATGAGGGATGGGAAGTAGGAGGCACCGATTGACACATGACTTTTACAATAGTAACCTATGGGGTGGGGGGGAGTATATGGATTGTTTGAATAGAACCAAGGCAAAGAAAATGACTAGAGAAGGGTCCTGAATGACCAAGATTTACTGGAGGAAAAAATGAATAAAGGAATTCATTTTTATGGGGAGAAGAAACCAGAAATGGACACAGATCAGGGAATTAAGACAAACATGAGGGAAACAATTGTTGTTGTCAATGTCCAAGAAGCTGAGGCAACCCTGAGTACTATCACTATCAATTATCTGTGCAAAAGGGATTCTAGAGAAGGAATTTCTCCAATTAATCAGTATGCACGGATGGGGAATATAATTCATTAACCCACTAATATTGAAGGAGGTCATATGCAGAGGAAATTCCTTTTAGAGTCTCTCTTCACCCAACCTAGCAGATAGCATATCTACTACAAAGTGGTTGAATGCATAATTCAAACGGGGTCTAATGGAAGAGAGTCCCTGTAGAGATTGAGCTCGACCCAAATTGTGAGAGGATCAAATACAAACCTATAGTTTAACATAAGGGAGTCGAACCTCACATGCAAAGGCCATTGAATCGCCATTAACTCCCATATTGCTAGGTTGTCTGAATTCATCAAACAACGAGGAGGTGGAGTTGTATGAGGCAGGAAAATATATGCAAGGAAGGAAGGAGCGTGTGTATTTAAGACAACCTCTCAAACATGGAACTAGCACTTATCTGCAACCACGACAACAACAAGCCTGGCCTAAGATGAATGAGAGTTATAACTTAATTTTCCCCTTCTAATGTTGTTGACGGAGCAATGTAGTGAGGAGTGCGTAGATTTGTGAGAGAACATTAGGAAACTTTTAGGATGACTTTCTAGTCATTAATTCCATTGACTTTTGTTTGACTTGCTTCTAGGAGGCATGTTAGATTAGCTTGATGATTTGCCTCTAAATTTTGGCCTCTCTGGATACAAGAGAGAGACTTTGAGAGGAAAGGTTGCAAAGCACAATTTATTATTTTGAGAAGGAGATTAAAGTGATTCTCTTTTGAATAGGAGTCATTGATTAAATGTTGTTTTGTAACCATAGAATCTCCCAAGATTATTAAGTCTAGAATTCCCACATCTTGGACCATGTTTAAGCCTAATAAAAGACCATATAGCTCCGCTTGGTTGGTGGTTGGTTTTCTGCCCAGCCCCAAGAGTAATTGGTGACAATTTTTCCTTAGGGATTAGATATTATCCCACGCCTCCTGTCACCTAGTAGTAACTCTTGTTTTATAGAGAAATATGAATGGAATTAATTAAAATTATATTCTTATTTATTATTTTATTTTTATTTCTTAAATGTTTATCATGCAAATATTATGCATTTATTTTTGATTATATTATTATTGAGATAACATATTATTTTTAAATTTTTTATGAATACTTTAACCATACTTATAAAACCATTTATTTATTTATTTATTTATTTTTTTTTTTTTTTTTTTTTTTTTTTTTTTTTTTTTTTTTTTTTTTTTTTTTAAGTATTGGAAGATTGAATCTTCTGTTTTAAAAGGAAATTTAAATTTTATGAGACAAAAGTGCATACAAGTTTATTTGTATCAATTAGTATTAACACCTTATAACAATATTCATCCCAATAAATATTCATGCCTCTCATCTATCTATCCAATACTATATATTATATAACTTTTTTTAAAATTAAGAAAAAATAATGATAATTTTTGTTTTATAGTATTTTTTTTTTTTCCTTATTTAGATATATTGTCTTTTAATTTTTCTAATTTACGTGTCTTTTTATTTGCTTTTTTCTATTTTCAATTGTTTTATAATAAAAATTGTATTGTTTTCACCCATGAAATAATATAAAAATAAAAATCTGCTGTATTAAAAAAATTAAAAAGGCAATTACAATTAAAGTATAACTGATAAATAAACTGCTATGATTTTATTTCCATAAAAACTAATAAAACAGAAGATAAGTTTAAAAATATATATTTTTTTCAATATAGAAAGTTAATTTGTTTTAAGAGAGTAAAACATGCGTCTGTTCTAAGAAAGTAAAACATGCGTTTTATTTTCTTACCTTGAGTGGAATGTCGTGGGAAAAAGGTGGCGCATCAATATACAGCCAGGACAGCATTATTCTGAGTAAAAGTATGGGGATGAAAGTTAGATTCAATACTTAAATGTGTAGGAGGGAGTAAGTTAATTGGGTAGAGATGGAAACGGAAACGTGGCCATGGAAAAAAAATCCAAAATTTTGGTCAACAAGTTATTTTGGCATGGCCACGTAGAACATTGACCCGGTGGATACACTTTATTTTGGGAGAGTTACGTGAATTTTGTGCAAGCAAGGAGATGGCAGTTGAGCTTTAATAATGAAGTCCGGAGGTTCAAAAGCTACTCATGTATCTGTTATCTCAACAATAATCGGCGGGCGAAATCTCGATGAGGATCCCGATCCTCAGTGTTAGTTTGTTCCATGAATCTGATTTTAACGGTGATAGAGAGATTTGAGGGAAAAACAAGGGATTTGAATATTCTGCCCAGATCCCTAGTGGCACATACTTAGGAATCTACTTAACCCTCGGATATCTCGTAATCTCACTGCCAACGGTGCTCCAGCTCTTCCACTGCCATCTGTGTTTGGGTATATGTATTATGTATATATGCAAAAGTAGTACCACTCCGCTGATCTCAACTCAGTGAAGAATCAGCTGGCCTTTGAATCTGTGAGGTAGTGTTGCCATTATATCTTTCCCCTAGTGTCCTGATATCACATGCAAGGGGAATAAGATATTCAGAGATCGATTCCCAGACTGTTCACATGGAGGAAAGCATGAAGGGATTGGAGTTAACCAACCAAGGTAGGTATTGATATTTATTTTAGTAGCCACCTGTTAAAAACTGGGTTTTTGTCAATGATTGTCTTGATTCTTCTAATATTGTTTGAGAGTTGTGAGTTTGAAGTAATCACTTTCCATTGATGAGTATTATTGAAAATCTGTCGCTGAAACTTATCAAGGTGGAAGGTGGATGGTTAGGTTAAGTTTATTGGCTCGCCTTTTCATATTGTAGGTTGATTATTTTATTTTTACATAATAGAGGCATTGAGTTAATGATTGGCATAATGTGTAGTGCTTAATATTTGTTATTAGAGAAGACCCGTGTTTCCCCAATAGAAAAAATATAAGAAGATATGACTGTAAATGTATTTCGCAGGTGGAATAGAAAAGTTGAAAGGTAAAGCAGAAGAAGATGAAATATCGGACCAATCCCCAATTGAAGAAGTAGCACTGACCGTGCCTGCAACAGACGACCCAACTTCACCTGTGTTAACGTTTCGTACGTGGGTGCTGGGAATGATATGCTGTGTCTTGTTAGCATTTCTGAATCAATTCTTTGGCTACAGAGACTTTCCACTCACAATAACTTCAGTGTCTGCTCAAATAGCAGTTCTGCCAGTGGGTCGCTTTATGGCTGCAACTCTGCCCACCACAATGTACCGTTTTCCAGGAACAAACTGGCATTTCACATTGAATCCAGGACCGTTTAACATGAAAGAGCATGTGCTCATAACAATTTTTGCCTCTGCTGGAAGTAGTGGGGTCTACGCAGTCAATATTGTCACAATAGTAAAAGGCTTCTACAAGAGAAGCATAAATCCTTTAGCAGCCTGGCTATTGATAGTATCTACACAGGTATGTGAAATGCAATATTCATGAATTGAATAGTATCAGCAACTCTCTCTCTCTATTTACAAGCAAGTTTACTGAATCATGAAAATAGATTATGTAGTATTGATGAATTTGCAATTGAACACCACTAGATGCTTGGCTTTGGATGGGCTGGGATTTTTAGAAAATTGTTGGTGGAGTCTGCTTATATGTGGTGGCCCTCAAACCTAGTCCAAGTTTCTATTTTCAGGTGAGTACATGCACACCATTATTATTAAGGTTGAGTAGATATGTATATTCTTTGTGATTTAAGATAAGGATAGTTGTTTTCACTGAATTTAAGTCTATTTAGAAATTTGTTAGAGTGTGAGCTCAAAAACTCGGATTGAATATCATTTTATTGTCATTTTGTTAGTTGAATATCATTTTATTTCCATTGGATGAAGACACTGAACCAATCATGCATGGTATTGATAAATATAATCACTTTCCTTTATTGATGTATTGATGATGTACTGCTGATGTATTGATGCAGGGCTTTGCACGAGCACGATAAAAGACCAAAGGGTGGCTTGACAAGAATGCAATTTTTCATGACAGTTTTAATATGTAGCTTTTCGTATTATATAATTCCCAACTTTTTCTTCGGCACCATTTCTACGGTATCGATTCTATGTTATATATGGAAGAATTCTGTGACGGTGCAACAGATTGGATCTGGTACTAACGGTCTTGGTATCTTATCTTTTGGTTTGGATTGGGCAACCGTTGCATCATTTTTAGGCAGTCCCCTGGCTACTCCCTGGTTCGCAATCGCTAATGTTCTAGTGGGCTTCTTTTTCATTGTCTATGTCTTAACGCCAATCGTATATTGGAACGATGTTTACGATGCCAAAACATTTCCCATTATTTCATCAGGTGTCTTCTTAAAGACTGGTCATAAGTACAACACATCACAATTGTTAACAAGCCAATTCACCTTCGATGAGGCTTCATATAATTATTATGGCAAATTGCACTTGAGTGCTTTCTTTGCCTCTACATATGGAGTCGGATTTGGAGCACTCTCTGCTACAGTTTCCCACGTTCTTTTTTTCCACGGAAAGTAAGTATAATTTTAAGGGCATTCTTGTGTGGATTGTAGATTTAGGGAATATCTATTTAGGAATTTGATAAAAAAAGGTCAAACAATTAATTTTTTACTCCTCTTTATATTAAGGGATATTTTTTTTACAATTTACAGAAGTTCAACAATATAAATATAATTTTTACAAACAAATATTAAACACCATACAATAGGAAGTTAATGATTGATTCACTTCTTACATTTTGTTTACTGAATATTCAGTTGATCATCTTAAGATTGATATGGAGTCAGTTAAATCACTTTATTCTTACTCAACCATTGAAAATGCAAAGACATTCAAAAAAGTAAAGAAAGTGAGACAATGGCCCACTTAATATTTTTTAATGCTATTTTTTTCGATGAGGTAGATATACAAGACTTATTTATTAATTGGATGGATGGTGCAGAGATATATGGCATCAAACAAAGGCAGCTTTAACAGACATAAAGATGGACGTGCACACTAGATTGATGAAGCAAAACTACAAGTCTGTCCCGCAATACTGGTTTATTATTACGTTAGTGTTGATGATAGCCATTTCAATAGGAGCATGTGAGGGATTCGGCAGACAACTGCAGCTCCCATATTGGGGAGTTTTACTTGCTTGTGCCATTGCATTTACCTTTACTCTGCCTGTTGGTATTATTCAGGCCACTACGAATCAGGTAAATTTTACTGCCTTGTGCCTTCGCATTTACCTTTACCTTTACTCTGCCTGTTGGTATTATTCAAGCCACTACCAATCAATCAATGACATTTGAAAGTTAGACAAATCATGATATGAGAAACAAAATAGAAAAATTATTAATTACATGTATATTTATGCAACCTGCAGCAACCTGGTCTGAACATAATAACAGAGTACATCATCGGATATTTATATCCAGGTCGACCGCTTGCTAATGTATCATTCAAGACTTATGGTTATATAGCAATGGTTCAAGCTCTTGCATTTCTCCAGGACTTCAAGCTGGGCCATTACATGAAAATTCCACCTCGTTCCATGTTCATTGTTCAGGTTAGGTTATTATTATTATTTGTTTTATTTTATTTATTTTATTATAAATTACGCTGTGTTTAGGTTGGGTACTAGCTGTTCATTTGAGTTTGGATATTTTTGGGAAGTTTAATTTTACCATGGTACTTGATATTCAGCTTCAACCCCTCTCACAAAATTTGAATCTATGACTTTATGACTTGGGGAAGCCTAACCTCTTGTAAACTAACCAATTGGTCCACCTCTTGGGTTATGTTTTGTGTATTGTAAAGCATGATCTGTGGAGTTTCTATTTATATTTCCAATTTTAATGCTTGATTAGTGAAGTTTATATACATGTATTTGTATTTGTAGCTTCTAGGGACATTGGTGGCAGCAACTGTATATTTTGGTACCGCATGGTGGCTGCTAGAAACTGTGGACAACATCTGCGACGCTAGTATCGAGGGTAACATCTGGACTTGCCCAGGTGATACAGTATTTTTCAACGCATCAATTATATGGGGAGTGGTTGGACCAAAAAGGATATTCGGGAAATTGGGATTATATGGAAAGCAAAATTGGTTCTTCCTAGGGGGAGCGCTTGCACCTGCTGTGGTGTGGCTTCTTACCAAACAATTTCCAAATGTAAAGTTTTTGAAAAACATCAATATGCCCATTTTAATTGGAGCCACAGGCAACATGCCACCGGCTAGAGCAATTGACTACATCATGTGGGGCAGTGTTGGCTTCATCTTCAACTACATCATCTTCAACAGACATAAAAAGTGGTGGAGTAGACACAACTACATATTGTCCGGTGCGCTTGATGCTGGAATCGCTTTCTTGGCAGTTCTTTGTTACTTCTGTTTGCAGTTGGAAGGAATTGACAATGTGGATTGGTGGGGAGGACCTGCCGGTGATGATCATTGCGAAATTGCATCATGCCCAACAACTCCTGGAATAGAGATCGACGGCTGCCCTTGAATTTGTCCACGCCCACATGGATTCCATGTATTGCATAGGTTACATTTACCTCTTCTTCGTCTGCCTTGCATTGTATCCCCGTGAATTATTATTATTTCATCTACTTCTACATCCATTTATCCATAGATAACTTCTTTGCTGCCTTAGATTGCATTACTTCAATGTCATGTATGTTCATATAGCACAATGTTAATATTGTAATTCAAACTGCCATTGCACTTCCTATCTGAATTTAGGTGTCAATATACATTATACTTCTCCCTGCTTTCTAATATGAATTTGAACTTGAAAGCCTCCATTCCATGTCCACGCTTCTTCTCATTGTATCTAAATTATATTAACAAATTGAGCATTCTATTTATTATGTCTTCTCATGGTATTTAAATTAATAAGTTAAGCATTTTATTTCTAGGCTTACGATAAGGGATCAAACAATTGACTCCTTCCCTAATCATCAACTTCCGAAAATTATAAAATCTGCAAGCGACATCAAAATGCTCATTAAATTTATAACAAATTCATCATTACATTTCAATGCTATAATGTTTTTGAAAAATATATCAATATGCTATAATGTTTTTGGAAAATATATCAATATGCCACAATAGCGCCTTCATTTCAATGCTATAATGTTTTTGAAAAATATATCAATATGCTATAATGTTTTTGGAAAATATATCAATATGCCACAATAGCGCCTTGTAGGTTGATCAGAAGGCGTGTATAATGTACAGCAAATTAAGCTTTTTCAAATTTTTGTTTTTAGTTTTCACACTTAACTTTCCCATAACTTCTATAAATAATACATACTTCTATAGAGAATACAATATAGGACAATTTTTATAACTATTTCAAATAGATTGTAAAATTTGGAGTAAATTTAAAATACAATATAGAACAATTTTTGTTGAAATATTAATTTCCAACTACTCGCATTAATTCCGGAAAACCACTTTAGAAAACCACAGTACATTTTGCACCGCTTTTTTCAAAAAGTTGTTTCTGTCAGAGGGCCTCCGAACACCCCGACTCGCTCGCTGCCAGTACGAACACAAAACCACCCACTCCCCGGAAGCTAAAGTTCGATTGGTTTGTGTGAGCTTGGTGTGCGAATTGCCTCCGATCAGGTCAACGGACAAGGATCTTCATCAACATGTCAGGAAATTATTTTTACTTTTACCGCACGTTTCATTTAATACATTTAATGCTTTTGTCATAGTCTTAGGTAAAGTTTTTAATTTTTTAATACGGCATGTATTTTTTTTGTTAACCCATATAGTATGTACGCCATATAGTTTTGGTTGTATGTGTGTTGACTTTAGTTTTGTATTGCACACTGGATGTGAAGCAGAGGGTTCGCAGCAGCGAAAACAACAGTGTAAAAAGAAAAAGACTCCCGACAGTAAAAATTTTGGATTTCTTCTTACAGGTGCTTGTATTGGTTTGTTGAAACGAATGGGAAGGCAATGTAAATTTTTTTATTTGAATATGAAATGTGAAATCCCGAGCATTTCTAATGTAATGAAAAATTTCACACACGGGAAATGTGAATTTTTTTTTATTTTACAGCAGTAAACTCATGTAAGAATTTTATTCTACAGCAGTAAATGTAAAAGCTCTTTTATAGCATTAAATGTGAATGAAGATTTTACACAATGGTGTAAAAATCATTTGTAACACAGGCAGAGTAATTTTGTTTTTGGTGAAAAGTTTTTGGTGAATCCCTCAGAGTAAGAGGAAGAAATATGTATCAAAGTTTTTATTAATGTATATAAAAGTTTTATTGGTGTGAAAAATCTCTGTTCTCGGAAATTTCATTTGCTTCCCTGTGCAAAAGATCTTGAGGAGAAAAACAGAGCATTGCTCTGTATTCAGTTTGTTTGTTTGTTTTTGGGATTTTACCAGAAAAATCCCCAACAGTGGTATCAGAGCAGATCCAGGCTCTTTGAAGGTGTAAAGAAGCTGAAGGAAGGTTCCTTTTGTTGCAGCAGTAAATCTTCTCCAGCAGAGTGAAGACAGTAAAAAAGGATCCAAGTATTTTTCAGATTAGTTCTTTCTATGTTGTTGTTGAAGAAACAGTCAATATTTTAAATACGCAGTCAAGGATTTAGAAGCATAGTTAAATAGTGCTATTTTAAATACACAGTCAAGGATTTAGAAGCATAGTTAAAGAGTGCTAGAATGGCCAGCACCAGCACCAGCATGGGTATGTTTAATCCTCAATTCCCACAGTTCAATGGGAAAAACTATGACTATTGGACAATAACCATGAGAGCCCTGTTTGCCTGTCAAGATTTATGAGAATTAGTTCAAGATGGTTTTGAAGAACCACCAGATGAAAATGAGTTTAATAGATTAACTCATGCAGAGAAAGATCTATTAAAGAGAAATAGGAAGAAGGATTCAAAAGCCCTTGTATTTTTGTATCAAGCAGTGGACCAGAGTGTGTTTCCAAGGATAGTAGCAGCTAAGACATCCAAATAAGCTTGGCAAACTCTCAAAACAGCCTATCAAGGCATGGAGAAAGTGAAGACAGCAAAACTACAGTTGCTGAGGAGAGATTTTGAAAATCTGAGCATGAAAGAGTCAGACAATATTGACTCATTTTTCACACATGTGATTGGATTGGTCACACAGATGAGGACTCATGGAAAAGTTCTTGAAGAAAGGAGGATTGTGGAGAAACTATTGAGGGTCCTACCCTCAAAGTTTGATGTGATTGTCACCACCATAGAAGAGACAAAGGATCTCTCAAACTTTTCAGTCGATGAACTCCATGCAGTGAACTCCATGCATCACTGATAACACATGAGCAGAGGTTGAGTAGAAATGAAAACTCATCTCTAGAGCAAACCTTCAAGACCCAGATGTCCTTTGGAAGAGGAAGAGGTCAAGGCAGAAGAAACAAGAGAGGAAGAGGCAGAAGCCAAAACAGAGGTGGAAGGAACAACCCAGCAAATGCTCAAGGAAGAGGCAGCAATCCAAATCAGAACCAAGGCCAAGGCAGCAACCAACAAAGTCGACAACATCATGCTCAAGGACAAAGGTATGAAAAATCCAATGTCCAATGTTATTACTGCAAAAAATATGGGCACTATGCCAGTGAATGTAGAAAGAAACAACATGATATGAGTAATAGACCAAATGCCAATGTCACTAGAGAAAACATCAGTCAAGACAATGTGTTGATAGCTTGTAACATCGCTGAAACAAAGGGTGATGATATATGGGTTTTAGACTCAGGTTGCAACAACCATATGACAGGAAACATAGCCTTGTTTTCTGCCTTAGATAAAAATGTGAAATCAGAAGTCACACTAGGGACTGATAGCAAAATTTCTGTTATGGGAAAAGGAGAAGTCAAAATATTTACAAAGAAGGGTGAAAAGAAAACCATAGCAGATGTCTACTATGTCCCTGGAATGAGATGTAACCTCTTGAGTATTGGACAGCTTGTCCATAAGGGGTACAATGTTTTCTTTAAGAATGATGTATGCACCATCATGGATATATCACCCAACAAACGATGTATTATTGAAGTGAAGATGACAAGGAACATGATGTTCCCTCTCAGAATAAGGGTAGATTTGAAAAACAAAGAAGTAATTACAGCAGTTACCCAAGAGGCTTTCCAAAGTGTGCCAAAGGATGAAAATTGGTTGTGGCACTTAAGATTTGGACATCTCAACTTTGGAGGTCTTAACTTGTTGAGTAAAAAAGGGATGGTAAGAGGATTACCATTGATAGAGAAACCAGACAGCCTTTGTGAAGGTTGCATTTTGGGAAAACAACACAGAAAGTTTTCCATCAGGGAAAAGCATAAGGGCAAAGGCACCCTTAGAGATTGTCCATTCAGATGTATGTGGACCGATGCAAACTCCATCACTAGCAGGCAGCCAATATTTTCTAACATTCATTGATGATTTCACTAAAAAAACTTGGGTTTATTTCATTAAAAAAAAAGTGAAGTGTTTGAAAAATTCTGAAATTTCAAAGCACTTGTGGAAAATCAAAGCAGGCTGCATATCAAAGTTTTGAGAACTGACAGAGGAGGTGAGTATATCTCCAAAGAATTCCTACGGTTTTGTAGAGAAAATGGAATTCATAAGCAATTCACAGCTAGG
>APFE031739982.1:249726-265971 GCA_000404065.3 Pinus taeda | reverse complement strand
GTAAATTGTGCTACATTTACGGAAACTGAAAAACTGAAAGAGACAGTTGCGGGGGTCCAAATGGGATAGGTGGGTGGCCACCAACATCCACCTGGATCATAACTTCTCACTGGGAAGAGTTTTTTAGAGTGGGATATACCATTGGAAAGGTATCAATGAGACCAACACAGCCATTCTATTTGTACAATCAGTAAGACATCATAATCTTGTCAAAACCTCAATAAAATTCAAACTTATTTTAATCATTTGATGAGGGTACATAATATATCCATCTGTAATACTGCTTCCTTTGCCTCATAAGTGATACAATTTTTGTCTCAGACATTTCCTTTGACATCAATGACATCTTGTTGTCATCAATGATAACACAATGTACCACAGATGCAAAATCTCCCAATTTAACACCCCCAATGAAATGATTAGGGTTCCAAATGGGTTCATGATGCAACACAATGTTGTGTTGGTAGAGTTCACATAATATTTTATTCTCTTCATTGGTGCATGCGTAATAAGCCTTCGAGAATGTACTTTAGGAGGTGATTTCATATGGCTCTGAGACCTTGAGAGCCTTCCCTTGGAACATGAAGTACTTTTCCTACATGTATATACTATAGATAGGAGGAGGAGCTCTGTAGCTAAGTGCAACTTCCACTAATATTATAAGTTGGATAATCTAAACTTCTAGCTTATCCACTTGTTTCTAGAGTTTGATAGTATTTTCAACATCTTCTTCCATTCTTGATATGTAAACTAATGTGGATATGCCACTAGACAATTTGTCACAACAAACATGATAAATCACACTTAAAAATCTAAAATCTACACTATGAGGGTTTATTTCTCTTTAGATTTTTGGATATGTAAATTAAATTTTATTGCATACGCATGAAAATTAAATTTACGCATAATATAGAGAACAATGAAATAGAAACTCACAAACCACATTTGACACAATATATATCTTGGGAAAACCTTTTGAGAGAAAACCCACTTGGAAGGTGAGGTCGCTTTGCTCCCTTTCTCTGAATAGAAAATGGTTACGAGTACAAATAAGTAAGGCTTGTGGTCGTGCACTACTACAATGCACAAATCCTCTTTATGTGTTCTCTCCTTATTTGGTACTCTGCTCATCTATGGGACAAGATACAGTAAAAAATAATGGAACCCCTTTTCCTCCTAGTGGGTTAGTTATAGCATAGCCCCATAACCTACTAGTGGTTAGGTTTGACTCCCTCAAACCTTAACCAAAGTTACAATATGGACTCTTCTAGAGTCTCCTTCATCATTATCACGTGGTTAGCCCATTTTCCTTGAGTAATGGGGGCTGACATGGAATCCTCTCAAATTATGGTGGCCAAAATCAGAAGGTCAACTTTTGAGTGACATAACGTTTGCACACGAAATCTAATTGAGGTGATTATTGCACCATTGGAAAGGTCTTTGTGTGCAGAATAGGAAAAAAGGTGTTGTGCTAAAGCAACAAGGTTTCAGACCCCAATTTGGAGAACTGGGTCGCGTAAGTAAAAATGGTCTTATGAGCTTATTCCTCCACTTTTTCCACTCTAAAAGCATTGAGATGGATGAAAAACAATATAATGGTCCAAGTCAGATCACACCTCCCCATTTTGGGAGGATTTTTGTCCCAAAAGATTCTACTAAATGAGGTGAGGAAAATTTTTGTCCACCTCTCAGGTGTACCATTTATCTTTTCCTGGAAGTTATCCTTTAAACCCAATTTGCTAAAGGTCATGTTGCCCCTATCTTGTAGTTCCATACCTCTTTTAAAAAACTATAGCTTTTGTCAACTCTGCTTAAGCAACTGGTTCCAAATCCTCTATAGAAGGTAGGACCCATTCCTCTTCTTTATCCAACATGGAAGGCTCATAGACTTTCAAATTCTCTACATACATAATTGAGAAAATGTGCATGTATGGGAGTAGAGTGAGTTTGTAGGCATTATCTCCCACCTTTTCTAGTGTTGAAAATTTAGCAAGAAATTCTCAGTTTGACTTTGCCTTGGTCAAACTAGATAAAAATTTGAATTTCTATTTCAACAGAAATCTTAGAGGTAGTTACTGAGGTGACATGGCACTTGTCACCCAGTGTTATAGACATATTTGGGCACTGCAACCCCAATCACATATGTCCATAAACCAAGGGCTTCTAAGTCCCTAAAAGTGTTGTTTCATGCCCTAAAGGAACAAGGTCAGCTGATTACATCATCTCCCAAAAGTTCTCCACAGAAAACTGCTCAGAACTAGTCAAAACTGAACCATATAGAGTGCCTAGTGCTAAGGGTCCGATGCATCTCACCTGCTCAATGCAAAGAGTGTGATGCATACTGGAAACCCCTTCTGTAGGGTGCGATGGGTGAGAGTAGACAAATGGCAGAGACAGTTTGCAAGGTGGATGATCATGGAATCTTCCAAAAACTTCTCCTATAACACTTGCCTCTCTGAATTCGCCCAAGGATGAGTAAGGGATCATCAATCTCCAAGTGGAATCAGGAACTATTAGAGAGAAGACACTAATCAAAATCCCAGAAGCTAACTCACCCCCTTGCAATCATCTATATATGGATCCCTCATCCCAGAGATCCAAGGGCTGGAGTCTTATATCTTGTAAGGAAGTGTTGTTGGTTTCCTGGTGGAACATCATAGTGTTGGGTGATCTAAGCTTTTCATGAGGTGAAGAAGGGCTTTCATGCTGGGAGGATGACGTTGGGTCAGATCTATGGGTTGTAATCCTCTCTTCTAATCTTTACATCAATAAAGCTATTCAAGTTTTCCTCCACATTCTTGTATGTTTGATGATATATGCATTTGTGTGGTCAATATATATTTGGTACTATATTGTTTATGATTGTAGATCTCTGTACTTTGAAGGTGTTATGCTGGTTTGACTTTACAGATACTCTTTGAAGTGGAGTGGTCAAGGAAAGAGAAGCAAAGATCTGTCAGAGAGGAGAAGGAACAAGCAAGGAACCAAGCGAAATATTGAGGTTGGTATTCTTTGCTCCTCCCCTATCAACTTCTCATAAAGGAAAACGAAAGTAACTTTAATCTGTTTGTTTCTAAGATAGCTACCTGTCTTAGTGGGACTAGCAGCTCTGAATAAACACTAGATTTCCCGATAACACCCAGTTAACTCAGTTAATTTGAGTTGGGGAAGCTTGAGTTTAGTTAAATATGATTGATTGCTAATTTTTAGCAATCTATTTTAGTTAAAATGAGTTATGGTAAGCTAAAATAGTTCTAACTGTTGGAGGAACTAGTGGAAGGTGAAGTAGTTGAAGTGTAACTTCAACTCACTTTGTGATTAACCAGTTAACTAGTTAATCAACCCAAAATAGCTGATGCATGTAGAGAATTCGAGTTACCCAGTTGAGATGGAGATTCCAAGGTAGTATGCTATCCATTGTAGACTATTCTTAAGTGTATAGGTGGTGCATGCAGTCAGAGGATGAGCCTAGATGGATTTCACAATTCCAATTGAGGAATTTCCTAATTAATAGGGTCCTAATTCCTCAAGGAATAACACAAGGAAATATGAGCTTGGAGGGCTTGAAAATTGGCTAAGTGTTGGCCAGAGTCAGTCAATCAGGCAGAGGGATAGTCTATACAGTTGCAGGTTGTGCTCAAGCTTGAGCAAGCATATGTATTTCATTTCTATTCTTTGATTAATGGAATATAGATAGGAAGGGATTTTGAGAAGTTTCTTTCCCCTGGATAAATATTTGTGAATGTGTGATAAATATTGATGCATGTTTATGATTTGCCTTCTCAATCATGAATTTAATTCTGCAGACCAGTAGAGTAGATTTGAGTCTTGTATTTTTGTAAATTACATGAGCAGTTTCATATTTACACATTGATTTCTACATCTGGTATCTTGAAGGGACCATATTGTAGAGCCTTGATTTTCATAACAAACCCTATAACCTCTCCTTATTCAATTGTAGCCATACTTTATATTGCACCTTGAATGACTTCTCTTTTTTATGTTGATCATGCTTAGACTTGTATTTTTCTTGTGACTTCTCAATGTCTCCTATACATGTATAAGGATTTTCCTAATATTTTCTACGGAAATTTCAGCCCTCAAATCATCCCTTGTAATATCCTCCCTTCCTCTTCCTTGTTTCCCATATGCAATATCTAAAGGTGAAGGTGAAAAATATCCAGAACAAGTTTCAAATGGGGACTTACTAGTAGAAGTGTGCATTGCTTTGTTACAAGAGTGTTGTATATATACCAATTTTTATTCCAAGTATTTGGATGCTTCTAATTGTGACTGCTCAAAAGTGTCACCAAATTATCATTGACTACTTCTGTCTATCCATTTGTCTGTAGATGGAATGTTGTATACATGTTTAACTTCATGTCCATATTCTACCATAATGTAATCAGAAATGCACTAATAAAGCTCATGTCCTTGTCTGAAAGGATGTTATGTGGTTTCCCAAAATTCACCTACACTTTTCCAAGTAACAAGTTCGTTGCTTCTTTCCCAATGATGGTATTTTTACAGGGCATCATAACACACACTTTGTTGAACTTGTCGACTATCATGGACAAGTAGTCTTGTCCCTTCCTGGTTGTTGGTAAACCTCCCACAAAGTCAATGGAAATGATGTCCTAGGGATGAGTGGGTAAGGTAAAGGATGATATAGATCCAATTTCTTGTTACTATTCTTGCGTACACAACAAAGCATGCATCCCCCTACAAACCTAGCTACCTATTTTTGAATCTTGGGCCAAAACACACACCTCTACAAGCTGGCCATTGTCTTGCCAATACCAACGTGCCCTAAAACCTTAGAGGTGTGAGCCTCTCTAATCAACTATAATCACTCACCTTTAGGAACACATAACTTATATAGATTATAGAGTAACCTATCCTAGAGATGGTAGTCAATGGTGTTGTCACCATCATACACATGATTTCAGATTTGCATCTACTAAAACACCTCCTTGAAGTCCACATCCTTTGGATTTGCCTCTTTTTGTGCACCTTGGGTGAATGGCTCCATGTGCATCAAAGTTACCAAAGCTGCGATATTTGATGTGGGTAGCCTTGAAAGTATTTTAGACAACTTGTTTGCGATTCCCTTCTTATACTTGATCACTAAATGAAACTATTGTAAAAACCCCATCCGCTTGTAATGCCTAGTTTGTTGTAGCTTACTTTGGGCATGCAAGCACTATAGTGGTTGGTGATCTGTTTGGATTACTAACTCCTTCCCCATTAGATAATGCTTCCAATTTTTCATAGCTTGCACCACAACATAGATCTCCTTGTCATCTGTAGGGTAGTTAAGCACTGCCCCATGAAATACTTTAGAATGGTATCATACATAATTTCCTCCCTACATCAAGACCTCTCCCATATCATATCAACTTGGATCTATATCCACTTCGAATGGTTGCTGCAAGCTCGGTAATTCCATAATTGGTGCTTGACTAATCTTCTTCTTTAGCTCCTCAAAGGCCCTCTATCAACTCTTCCCCCGTTCGAAACTCTTGCCACTTGCTATTATGGCATGGAGTGGTGCTGCTACCACTAAAAACAAAGCTATGAATTTCCTCATGTAATGTGCTTCCCCAATGAAAATCTTGACCTCAAAAATGTTAGTAGGCACTGACCATTTCATGATGGCCTCCTTCTTTACAAGATCTATTTTTATCTCTCCTCCTTCTATCGCATAACCCCGATTCACCAAAGACTATTGTGCAAACTCACACTTCTTGAGAATTGCTAGTAGCAGGTGTTTCTTTAATGTCTTTGGCACTCACGTCAAATGTGAGATGTGCTCATCCTAGGTAGCACTGTATACTAGTATATCATCAAAATATAAAATAATAAATGAATTTATGAAGGTGTGCAATATATCATTCATTAACCTCGTAAACATAACTAGTGCATTGCATATGCCAAATGGAATGACTAACCACTCATATAAATCTCTCGTGGATTTGAAGGAAGTCTTCTAGGTATCTTCTTCTCTAACTCTAACCTGGTGATATATAGAATTTAAGTTGAGCTTGTGAAATATTTCTCTTCTTGCAATTGATCCAACAAAGAATCTATCCTAGGTAGGGGTACCTTTTCTTGAGCATGATTTTGTTCAACACCCTGTAATCAATACACAACTACCAAGTCCCATCTTTATTCGGCATAATGATGATGGGTGATTGAAATGGTTATGTACTCAGTCAAATGACACCCTATTTTAGTAGTTTCTGCGACTACTTCTTCACCTCACTTGGTTATATTGAGTGAATGTCTCCATGTACATCGAATTTACCAAATTTGTGATCTTTGATGTGGGTGGTCTTGAAAGAATTTTGGTCAAATTGTTTGTGCTTCCCTTCTTATACTTGATCACTAAATGAAAATGTTGTAAAAACCCCATCCTCTTGTAATTCGTAGTCTGTTGTAGCTTAGTTTGGGCATGGAAGCACTATAGTGGCTGGTGATCTATTTGGATTACTATCCCCTTCCCCATTATATAACGCTTCCACTTTTTCATAGCTTGCACCAAAGCATAGATATCCTTGTCATAGATATGGTAGTTAAGAACTACCCCATGAAATACTTTAGAATGGTTTCATACATAATTTCCGCCCTACATCAAGACCTCTCCCATAGCATATCCACTTGGATCTATCTCCACTTCGAAGGGTTGCTGCAAGCTCGATACTTCCATAACTAGTGCTTGACTAATATTCTTATTTAGCTCCTTAAAGGCCCTCTCCTGACTCTTCCCCCACTGGAAACTCTTGCCACTTGCTATTATGACATATTATGGTACTTCTACCTATGACTTTCCACATGTACTATTCTGCCCCAACGAAACTCCTAACCTAACAAACGTTAGCAGGCAATGACCATTTCATGATGGTCTCCTTCTTTGCAAGATTTATTTTTAGCTCTCCTCCACTTATTTCATACCCTAGATACACCAAATACTACTGTGCAAACTCACACTTCTTGAGATTTGATAGTAGCTGGTGTTTCTTTAATGTCTCCAACACTCGCGTCAAATATGATATGTGCTCCTCCTAGGTAGCACTGTAAACTAGTATATCATCCAAATATAAAATAATAAATGAATTTATAAAGGTGTGAAATATATCATTCATTAACCTCGTAAACATAGCTAGTGCATTGCATATGCCAAATGGAATGACTAACCACTCATACAATTCTTTCCTGGTTTTGAAGGCAGTCTTCTAGGTATCTTCTTCTCTAACTCTAACCTAGTGATATACAGACTTTGAGTCTAACTTGTGAAGTATTTCTCTTGTTGCAGCTGATCCAACAAACCATCTATTCTATGTAGGGGTACCTTTTCTTGAGCATGATTTTGTTCAACACCTTGTAATCAATACACAACTATCAAGTCCCATATTTATTTGACATAATGATGATGGGTGACTAACATGATGATGTGCTTGGTCAAATGACACCCTGTTCCAGTAGCATCTGCAACTATTTATTCAACTCACTTGCTTATATAAAAAATTGCCTCTATAGCCCAATGTTTGGGAATGGGGAGTCCAACAATATTAGTTGGATCTCATGCTCCATTTCCCTTTTGGGTTGCAACCTTATAGGCTCCCAGAGCACATCCATGTATGCGTATAGAAACTCTTCCAGTTGTTGTTTTTGTTTACTAATAAATCCCTATAGGGGTGCCTTTGCTCTCATTGACTCTTCTATAGTCTAATTCTCTCTTAAAAATAATAAAACAAATTTATTGCTAAAATGATTAGTTTCTTGGATTGGTTGGCACTTACCAGCGAAATTTTTGACTTCCCTTTGTGCGCATTGATGGTGAACGATTTTCCATCCTTGACGAGACGGTGTTGGTTTTCTCTCTTCATGAAGGTTTCATATTGCATATACATGTAGGGACTTCCAAACATCACTCCACATACATCAAGGGGAAGTACATCTAGTTTTATTTCATCAACAAAAGCAACACTGATAAAAAATCTATTTTTGCACTGTTTTGTTACCTTTAATTTTGTATCCTTATTTACCCATCTCAATGGATATCATCTTGGATGATCATGATATTTCAATATTATTTTGTTGACCAGATCTACTACAATGAGATTCGCTTGCAATCCTGAGTGAAATAGAGCATCAATCTTTATCTTCTTGACCTGTATCTTTATGTGGAAGAGTTTGGTCATTTATTTCTCTTCCTGTTGCTGAAGGCTACTCAAATTCACCTCCTTATGCACTAACGTACATATGATATTATCGTCCACATCTGAGCTACTTTAAACTTGGTTTCTCAAATAAGTGATCATGAGTTTCTTTTCTTCTAATCTTTCTTTTTATTATTTGGGTTAAGCTCCAGATGTAACTTCCAACACTTCTCCTCTGTATAACAATCAATATTACAATGGTTACAGTAGTTATTGGGATCCTTGCATTGGTGTGCTATGGCTACTGCCTTTTTATCTTTCCCCCCTTTCCACTTCTTCTTCCCATCCTTAGAAGCATCTTGGTGCACCTCCTGCTTCAATCCACACGATTTCCCTTCATTCTATCCTATGTTCTCTAGGTGTTAGGCCTGTACACAATCTTCATCCACCAATATAGGCTTAAACACCATTAATTGTTTCTATAGATGGTTTTGTAGACCCCCCATATAACTGAGGAGTACGTTTGGGTTCCTTGGGGTCATACTTAGGATTATGGCCATCTTTATGAACTATGTGGTGTACTCTTGTACACTATGCCCTTGTTTCTACATCAAGTAGTGCCACTAGATTCACTAGTCCTCTACATACTCTATAGGGTAAAATTATGACTTCATGAGGGTTTTAAAGTCTTGCCACTTTGTAACTAGAGAAATTTCCCCCATCCTCAAGGTCTCTGTGTGGCGTTCCCACTAGGTCAAGGCTTGGTGTTCTAATTCCAGCTCCGCAAATGTAATATTATGTTCTTCCTCTATATGGTGAACATTGAAATAAAATTCTAATTGCTACAACCAGGTATTTAGCTTTAGAGCATCGATCTCACCTCGATACAATTTTATATCGACCTTCGCTTCCATTTTGAAGAGGGTTTGTGAATGGTTCATGACATTCAAACTAGGTTAATCTTTTTTAGGTCCTTTCTTCAACTTGTTCTTTGTTTCATTAGGGGAATTTTGAGGTCTAAATCAGCCTCCTAAGGAAACTATAAAATACTAATGGAAATAATAAAATAAGTTAGATTACATCATCAAATTTTAGAGGGAAAAAAGAAAAAACTATTTTTATTTTTTATCTTTTTATTTTTTTATTTTTCAATTCGTATTTTCAACTTATCTCCTTATGGGTTTACTCAAATTTCGAGCAGAAACACTCATTGGATGCAAAATTTGATTCCTCATCCAAGGAGTAACAATGTTCCATATTTTCGATGGACCCTTCTATACGAAAAATGAGAAATACATGAAAAACGTGATTATAATCACGTTTTTTTCATTTATTTCTCATTTTTCATGTAGCAGGGTCCATCGAAAGTATGCAACATGGGTACTCCTTGGATGAGGAATTAAAATTTTCATCCAACAAGTACTCCCGCTTGAAATTGGAGTAAAACCTTAGGGAGATAAGTTGAAAAAGTAGTTTTATTATTTTATTATTATTATTATTATTATTTTTATCTTTTTACCTTTTTACTCCAAAAATGGTGAATCATCCCCCATGGTTGACATCATCATCTTGAATCATATTGGTTCTTATAAAGTTTATTTTGGTTGTACTTTTTTCTCAGGAGGATGATTTTAGACCTCAAAATTCCCTAATGCTTCCTCATCTCCCCTTTGATTGAGTCTCTGCGTTAAAACCCCCATCTTCTTCAAATAGCCCAAGCTTATTGGTCAGGGATGCCATGCAGAGTTTAATATCACAACTTATATCTGCAACTTGTGCTTGTAGTAATGAAGCCTCTCCTTTGAAGAATCACGATGGTTATTCATAGATTCATCGGCCATGACTTGGGTTTTATGAATTTTGGCTTAACCGATATAGATTCCTCGCAAATATGCATAATAAAATGAAATAAACATGCTTTGATACCAATCTTGTACGTAAACTACCATGGATATTCCACTGGTCAATTTTTCACATATATCTAATGAATTATACTTAGAAATATGAAATCTACATCATGAGGATTTATTTCTCTTAATATTTCTATATCTGTAAATTATTGTTTATTTTGCTTGCATGAAAATTAAAATTTATGTGGAAAATAGAGAACAATAAGATAAAAACTCACAAACCTCATTTGAAACAAGATATATCCTAGGAAACCCTTTCGAGAAAAAGCCCAGCTGGAAGGTGAGGTTGCTCTTCTTTATTTCTCTTAATAGAAAATGGCTGCAAGTAGAAAGAAGTAAGGCATGTGGCCTATGGGATACTACAGTGAAAAAATCCTCTCTGTGTTATCTCTCCCTATCGCTCTCAGCTACACTACTCATTTATGAAACAAGATACACTTGAAAAGAATGGAACCCCTTTTCCTCCTAGTGGGCCAGTTGTAACATATCCCAATAGCCTACTAGTGGTTAGGTTTGACTCCCTCAATTCTTGACTAGAGTTACAATATGGAATCTTCTAGAGTCTCATTCATCATTATCATGTGGCCAACCCCTTTTCCTTGAGTAATTGGGGTTGGTGTGGCATCCTCTAGAATTATGGTGACCAAAAGAGGAGGATCAATTTCCGAGTTGCATAAATTTTGTATATAGGCTCCAATTGAGGCGATTCTTGTGAAACCATAAAGGTCTTTGTATGTAGATTAATGAAAAAAGTTGCATCACTAAAGCTATAAAGTTTTAACCTAAAAAAACATCATTTGATGCCTCAAAATCCTCCTACAAGGTTTCATACCTGAATTTGGCAAACTGGGTCCGGTCGATAAAAATGGTCTAGTGAGCTAATTCTTCAACTTTTTCACTATGAAAGAATTTAGATGATGAAAAAGAATATAATGATAGAATTTGGGTTAACTCCTTTCTTCCATTGATCCCACTTGGCTTTGTGGATTTCCAATTGCTAAAGCCATCGATCTCTAAGGTTCTTGATAATCGATATATGTGTCCTAATGAAAATTGCCTTTTCCTCATAAGCAACCAATGTTCCATTCCATCTATCTTACTTAGATTTATCCCACTAGTCTTGGAGGTTCACTTGGAATTCTTGATCATCCATCACAACAAAATCTATCTAGACAACAAGTTTTATCATCTTTTTGAATATCCTTGTCTAGTGTTTCTTTTTTATGTGGCTTTTCCTAGGCTATTTTCCCTTCCCGTGGAAGAGGTTCCCTTGTTTGTTTAATAACAAGGAAAGCTGTTTGCTCAACAAGGCATCACAACTTTTCAAAAGTCTTGTCTTCTCTCAATCCACTCCTTAATAACATTATTAAGATATGATTTTTTCTATTTTATTTTCAAGCATTCTATTCCTTTTAAGCAGAGAAGTACAAAAATGAATACAAGAAAGAATACCTACTATTTTCCTTTCTTTCCTAACCTTGAATGCCTTCTCCAATTGCGGTGTGGCAACAAGTTCTTGTGCTTTTGTTGTTGCACTAGGCGTTGTAGTCTCCTCTTCTTCTTATGTTTTTTATTCCATATCAACTTCCACAATTGTAGCGGTTCCTTCTTTTATGTCTCTCCTTATTGTTTCTTATGTTCAAGGAAGGTTTTTAACTTGGTCTTCCCTTGTTTGTTCTTGTGTTACAACAAGTTTTTCAACTTCCATCTTTTCTTCTAACCTTAGTTCCTCAGAGCCTTGTTCTCTGCCCTTCACCTACTGGTTTGTGTGTGACAACATGGGTTTCTTCCTCCATTTCCCTTGTTAGTTCTTGTGTGACTATAGTGGTTTCTTCCTCTTGGGCTACAACATATTATTTTTCCACCTACTGGCTCTTATGTGATTGCAGGGGTTCTCTCCTACTTTTTCTAAGTCATAAAAACCGGGTTTGGGTGTGTAAACTCTTTTTCATATTCCTCAATGTCTTCTTTGGATACTTGCTTCCAATAATCTCCACATAATGGTCATGTCTAGCTTCTTCTTGCTGCAAAGTTACAAGAAGGACTTCTTCCACCACAAGACTTGAAACAAGGACCTCTTCTCCTATGAGAGTGGTAGTAGGGTATTCTTCAGCTTCAAGAATCACAACAATTTCAACCTCTAGATTTGCAACAGTCTCAACCTCCAAAGTTGTAGCACGACTTTCTATAGGTGGAGCTGCAAAAAATACAACTTCAGGAAAAGTTGAAGCAATTGCTTCTTCGACTAGTACCATTACTACGTCACTCGAGATGCAACATTCCCTATACAATGAATTCTTCACTAGTATTTTTATAAGGATGTGATGTGAGAGGGCATCCCTAAATATGTTGGACCTTTGAACGAGAGTTTTCATGGTTTAAATATTTTTCCTTGCATCCTTAAGGAGTTGTTATGGTTTAAAGAGTTGACATTATTTCATCCTTTTTCGGGATAAGCAAGGCATTGAGGGTGGGGGAGATGTTTAGGGGCCTCTTAGGCCTATGTTTTTCATCATATATTATGTATTATGTGAGTGTGAGTAATCCTCAGTAAATGTGTGGTTGAAATGGTTAAAATCGTTCCAACCACATCTCTCATGTATAAATATACACTAATTTTAATAAAAACATGGTTGGAATTCCTTCCCAATTCTATTGTTCTTTATGTATTCTTGTAATGTGTGTTCTTGTTGTTCCCAAGATGTGGCATGTTCTTGCATATTATATGTTTATAATAAACTTCAAATGGTGCAAGTAGATTATCCCATGGAAACCCTCACACGTGAAATACTCTGCACTACAATGGATACATTTCCCCCAGTATCTTGTGATGATCACCGGTAAAATCCATTTCCTTTCCTGGCAAAAACCTCACCATGCTCAAGATATTGCTCCATGATTTATGTTTTTTCCCTTCTCCCACACAACCATCGTTCCCTAGTTTAGGGCAGCCCTGTAATCCATGCCATGATGTCTTCATTCACCTGCACTCTTGTTCCTCCTACAATTAGCCTATTGTCTCTTAAATTCGAGGAGAACTCTAGTGCCAGATCATCATCATATCCATGGAGCCTGTGAACATACTCAATCCATACCCCATTTTGAAAAATAACCCAAATGTGGCCACATGCTTGCAATAACAACATCTCTCTAGGCTCCCTTTGATTCAACGAGCCTCCCATTTTCTCTTTCTTCTTAGAGCTTAGTTCATTCTATGATGATAAGGTGAAATGAGCAGTTTGATAGGGGGTTGGCTATTGTGGTTTCTAATTATGGAAAGGGAACAATTTTTTGATACTGGAATTATGTCATATGTTCATGCAATTGGTAATTAGTGCATGCGATCAAATCACTAGTCAAGCTATTTTTTTTCCAAAGAAAAAAGCGAACTTTTTATTAAGCAGAATAAAAAGTTACAAGTATATGCCTGGGCATTCCTTTTGCTGTATGATGATATCATAAAGCTACTGCAAAAAAAATGACAGTCTTTTCTGCACAAAAAGCTGAACAATGTGTCCTTTGATGTTGTAAACTTCAAACACAGTTTACGTTTTCAGCAAACATACACTATAACCAGTCCAAAAATCATTATCCATCAAGAGATGTCAGTTCTTTGTCTATTTCCCGGGTCTCCTCATAGGAGGAAAACAACCCAAAATTAAAATAGAAACTAGTCAAAACTATGGAAACTTATTTTCCAATATATATCAATAGTACCAGTATGATAGCAAGCATTGTGAAATTTCAGAAACATTTTTAATACTACATTAATACAAAAAAAACACTAGGTGTGAGGAGGCTGATCCGACACATGGATCTGTCCACGAGTCTCTTTTGCTACTTTCCAGCTGCCCAAAACCTGCTGCAAACCTTCCTTAGAAAGCTTGTCTGCTGCAGCATTTCGCTCCTTGTATATATGGCATATTGAAAACACATTAAAAGAGAGTTTTAAAAACTGCATTTCTTCTAATAAAGGTCTCTGCATATAATTTTGACAACTACTTTGACCATTAACCCATTTTATGAAAATTAAAGAATCTCTGAAGATCTGAACCGTGAGGATGTTCCTGTGAATGAGCCAGCATAGAAGAAGTTTTAGAGATGATAGTTCTGCAAAGTTATTTGTCCCCATGCCTAGACCCACTGAAGCTTTCAAAGTCTGTTTTTCATTTAGGTGGATGATCATCCCTGCTCCTACTTTGTTGTTCTGAGAAGCCCCGTCAAAATAGGCCCATGGGACTCCTTCTTTGATTTGTTCCTCCCTTATCTGCCTGGGGGTTCTTTCCTCCTCTGATTCAGGGATATTTGAAAGTATAGAAGAGCATTGAACTACTATTGATTCAACTGAGGTTTCCTTATCCAAAAATATACTCCTGTTCCTTGCGATCCAGACCCCCCAATAGATGATGGGAGGTAGATTCTGCATATTCCCCTCAGGATATTGATTTCACCATTTGTCCCATACCTCATGAAAGTTTCCCCCCTCCCAAACAACCTGTTTTTTAATGAGTTTCCCGACCTCCGCCCATACTTTTTTTAACAGATGGACAAACTAGAAACATATGTCTAATGGTTTCAGATTCTGATTTTCATAATGGACATCTCCCCAGACCTTGTTTATACCTGGATTGAAGAATGTCCCATGTAGGAATTTTCCTTTTCAGAATACACCAAAAGAATAGTCTGGCTTTTGCTGGGCATTTGAGTTTCCATATCAGTTTGGCCCACCATTCTGGATCTCCCCAGCCTTTTTTTGACATTAGGAATTTGTACCCAAATTTTGGGGAGTAAGATCCATTTTCCGCATGTGCCCAAACCAGCTGATTTTATCTGTCTTTTATCCTTACATTTGATCTAGCTAGCTATTCGGTATATATTTTCCACTCATTCCACCAGACAGGCCGTAGGCCTAGTTCTTCTCCGGATTTCCAAGCCTGCCCCCATATAGAAGAGAAGCCAATTTTCTCGACCTGACTTAGGGAAAAGATGCCTTTAGATTCTAGATGTCTGATTAGTCCAGGGGAAAGGGCGAATTTTTCATTGCATCCAACCCAGGGGTCTTTTCCTATCCTAAGTTGTTACCCATTACTAATCTGCCAGGCCAGACCTTGTTCAATCACCTTGAAAACCTCCACTGTGGCTTTCCAAACCACCGAAGCATTTTTCCTTTTCTTGACTGGGTTCCTGATCCATTCTTCTAATGGTACAGGGTCTATGTATTTCCTCTTCACCACTCTTGTCCATAAATTTTCCATTTTGATGATTCTCCATCTTGCTTTTGCTGCCAAAGAGATACTGAAATCAGTGAGATTTTTTATCCCTCATCCTCCCCATTCTTTAGGTCTTGCCACTTTTTCCTAGGCTACCCACGGAAGTACTAAGTCCTCCTTTGAGCCCACCCAGAGAAATCTATTGCAAATTCTTCTTATCTTATCCAGAATCCCTTTTGGGACCCATGTTAATGTTGCCCAATAGACTGGCATGTCTAGTAACACAGATTTGATTAAAGTCAATCTTCCTGCTCTGGAGAGCCATTTGTAGCTCCAGTGCGAGATTCTGGCTTCAATTTTTGCAACCAGCCAGTTCCAGTCTTGTTTCCTGTATTGTTATAGGCATTTTTGGGCACTTAACCCCAATCATAAATGTCCATAAACTGAGGGCTCCTAAGTCCCTAAAAGTGTTGCTTCATTGCCTAAAGGAACAAGGTCAGTTGATTACATCATCTCCTAGAAGTTCTCCACTAAAAACTGCTCATAAATGGTTAAAAATGGACCATACTGAAAGCTCAATGCAGAGGGTGCGATGCATATCACCTTCCCAATGTACAAGGTGCGATGCATAGTGAATTTCTCCTCTGTAGGGTGCAATGGTCGGGAATGTACAAATGGCAGGGACAAAAATGCGAGGTGGAAGATCATGGAATCTTCCAGAAGCTTCCCCTCTGACACTTGCCTCTCTATTTTCGACCAGGGATGAGTAAGAGATCATCATTCTCCAAGTGGAAGTAGGAACTATCAGAGAGAGGACACTAATGAAGATCCCAGAAGATGACTCACCTCTCTGTAATCATCTATATATGGATCCCTCATCACAAAGATCCAAAGGCTGGAATTTTGTATCTTATAGAGAAGTGCTGTTGGTTTTCTGGTGTGCATTCATAGTGTTGGGTGATC
>APFE031739982.1:205910-236364 GCA_000404065.3 Pinus taeda | reverse complement strand
AACCAAGAACTATCAGTGAAATGACACTAATCAAAAACCCAAAAGCTGACTCACCCCTCTGCAAATATCTATAAATGGATCCCTCATCTCAGAGATCCAGAGGCTGGAATTTTGTAATTTGTAAGGAAGTGCTGTTGGTTTCTCTCTGAGAATAGACATTGTATTGTTGGGTGATCTTGCTTTTCATGAGGTGAAGAGGGCTTTCATACTGGGAGGATGATGCTGGATTAGATAATTGGGTTGTAATCCTCTCTTCTACTTCTACTATCAATAAAGTTCTTTGAGTTTTCCTCCATATAATTGTGTATTTGTAAATCTTGTGACTTGTGGATGCAATTGTATGGTTAATGTATTTCTGATTCTGCATTGTTTATAATATCATAGATCTCGATGCTTTGATGGTGTGTTGTTGCTTTGCCTCTACAGGTATTCTCTAAAGTGGGACAAGTAGGAAAGGAGTGGCAAACTCTATCAAGGGAGAGAGGAAACAAGCAAGGAGCCAAGCGAAAGATACAGGTTGGTGCTCTCTGCTTCTCTCTTATCTATCATACATAAAGGAAATCTTGAAGCACTTTGAATTGTTTGTTTCTAAGATAGCTACCCGTCTTAGTGGGACTAGTAGATTGAATAAACACTAGTTTTCCTAGAAACACTGGGCATGAGCCAAATCTGCTTGAGTAGCTACAAATGGTATGGCCACATCAATGGGATATAGTGGCTAGAATCCTAAGCCCACCTGAAAAGGGATGTGGCTAGTCGAAATATGGAGAGCCCGGTTATAGTTGTGCTAGACATACGGGAGGTTGTCATCCCATGTGTGTGGATGCTTTGAGTTGTACCTGCGCACAATGTGTATGATCATCCTGTTGACGACCTCTATCTGGCCATCGGTTTGGTGATGGAAAGCTGTGGACTTAGTGAGCTTGGTGTCTAGCATCGACCAGAGACTAGACCAAAATGTACTGAGGAACCTACTGTCCCAATCTGAGATGATAGACTGTGGGATCCCAAAGTGTACCCACACTCATTCAAAGAATAGTTTAGCAGTGGCTTCTGCTGTGATATTCTTCTTGTAGGTCGCCATAATGGCCATCTTCAAGAATCCATCAATGACTAAAAAAACACAGTCATTGCCATGCTTAGTAGAAGGAAGGCCCGACATATAATCCAAGGAGATGGATTCCTAAGGTCGATTAGGGGTAGGCATCAGAGTATATAGGCCTTGCTTCTTGATGGTCGTTTTGGCAATGGCATAGGAAGTGAAAGATCTGATGTATTTCTCGACATCTTGTCGAAGAATCAGCCAATAGAAATACTTCTGTAGTACTGCCATTATTTTCTCGACCCTAAAATTCCCGACGACCTGACTGTAGTGCACTTCCCAAATCATCTTGGCACGCTCACTTGAAGGAACACAAAGGTGTCCCAAGTGGCATAATAGAGCATCCTGGAGGTGAAAGTCTGGAACTTGTTGACCCTCCAAGAGTGTTTGATATGTGTGGCCGAATTCTGGGTCACTTTTGTAGAGAAGTGGCCAATCAGAAGTCTCATGTCCACAAGAGTTGAGCACGGTGGTTAACGCCATGATCAATGGTCACCTGAGGAATTCTGTAACACCATTGGTGCTTCCCTTCTTATACTTGATATTCAAATAGAACTGTTACATGTATGTGGACCACCTCTCATGGCGATCATTCTGCAACTTCCCTTGCATCTGTATGAACTGTAGGGGTCAGTGGTTTGTGTGGATGACCGTTCCCTTCCCCAAAATGTAATACTTCCATTGTCGGCAGGCCTGCACAATGGAATACATCTCTTTCTCATAAGTGGGATACTTCTAGACTGTGTTTGAAAGTGTCTCATTGTGATATGCCACTGGATGCCCCTGTTGAGTAAGGACTGCCCCAATAGCATAGTCAGAGGCATCTGCGTTGATCTCAAATGGCTATTGCAAGTCTGGTAATGTGAGCACTGGTGCAGAGCAGAGGCGATGCTTCAACTCTGCGAGTGCCTTCTGTTGAGATTCATACCAAAAGAATTTTGCTTTCGCTCCTCCCTTGGTGACTTGACTTAAGGGCCAAGTGATATGCGAGAATCCCAACATGAACCTGCGGTAGAAATTAGCAAGACCCAGAAAGTTGTGGAGCTTTGTCAGAGTGGTTGGGGTTGGCCAATCCTGAATGACTTGGATCTTGGTTAGATCCACATGCACCCCCCATTCATCAATAATGTATCCCAGATACTGAATGGGGGGTTCATTCGCCTTTGGGGTTGTCAAAAAAGTTGGGCACCCTCCTGAATATAAATATGATGAGTGCAGGGTTCAGGAGAGATACCTCTCATGTCCTCGTAACTCTAAGAAAAGGCATCAAGATGATCTCGCAACAAGCTCACAAGTTTCTCATGTTAGGATGGGTCTAAGTCTAAGCCAATGTGTAAGGATTTGCCTGGACTTGCCTTAACAAGAGTAGTGTCAATCTTGTGAAAATCTATGGTGGCTACCAAACTCTGTAATGATGATGATAAGGGTTGGGGATCATAGTTCTCCTAGAAACTTGGACTGGAAATTTGATGAAGTGATTCAAAATTCCATATAGTATCTAAGTTATCCAGAAAATCTCGGATAACACTCTACTCAGTCGACTCAGTATATGGGTGCACTTTCCATAATATCGCTAACCTATCCATTCTTCTACTAAATTTCATGTTCCCATTTCTATTTTTTTCCCTCTTTTACCCCTAATTTTTTTCCCCTTGTCCCTTTTTCCTCTCTCCCTCTGGGTCAGTTCACCTTATTTTAAATGTCCTTGATGATTTTCCTTCCCTTTATTATGAAATACCCCCATCCCATTTCTTTTATCCCTCATATTTTTCAGGTTCTGGCATTTTATAAATGTTGTCTATTCCAGGACCAGAGCATAGTAACCCCTGATCCTGGCAATTTATGTTCCCTAACTCTGTAAATTATTATACATTCCAGTTAGATTTTTGAAAGGAAAACTGATTGGTCAATATGGTATAGGAATCCTTGTTCTAACTAGTGCAAGTGCAAGAATTGTTTTATGCACAGTGCGGGAATTTTTATAGCACATTGTAGGAACAATTTTTATAAGCACAATGCAAGAATTATTTTTATTCACAGTGCGGGATTTTTTGTCAAAAGTACAAAAATCTCTTTTATTTAAGCATTTCAAGAGTTTCCTTTTTAATATTACAGAGATGGGTCACTTTTTTTTGTCTTTGAGAAAAAATGATGGAATGATGATCTCGTCCTAAGTATGAGTACCTAAACCTTCATATATAAAGTGTACATTATTGTTAAGAGATTTTCTAGGGTTACAAATGATTAGCTCACTAATAATGTAAAATCTAAGTCATCCTTTATTATTATAGCAACATTGAACCATAAAATATCATTATTAAGGTCGAAATGCATGGATGGAGGTTTGATTGCTATCCTTGTCATTATGTCTTAACGCTGCCACTAACCGAATTTATTTTCCCATCATGAGAAAATCTACCCCTATCTAATCATCTAAATCTTTATGCCTCAGGCTCATTACCTGTATGACCATTATCTTTCAAATACAAATGCTATTCATTAATTTTATGCCTGATTTGGAAACCATGCCGAATTCTAACTGAACCCCGTATCTTGTGGGTCGTAACTACTATTTTGAATTAAGCATGAGCTGTCAGTGCATGAATTGGGAGGAGCTCATATCTTAATGAATGCATATTACATGAATTGTGTAAGCCTTGAATTGAAGTCATTCCTGCACTATCCGAATTTCAACGTGGTTTTATGCCGATCTGTGAATGTAAGTGCAGACAAATTTGAATTGTGAGAATTGTTAAATTGAAAGTTGAATTAGCATTGTAGGCACATGGCACTAGTGATAATTGAACCATTCTCTATCAAGGAAGTTGAAGGGATGATAGAGTATGAGGTGAGCCTTCCTATCTTGTAGGAAGTAGGATGGTTTCCCTTCATGTATAAGTTCAATGTCTATGCCTCCAATGTTACCAGGGATTTTGCGTAGACTTTTAATGGAAAAAGGGTGGCTATAGGTTCATTGAGGTTTGAATTAACAAAGCAATTCATTTCTGAAGCCACCGAGTTTCCTGTCACAGGGGAATAATGGTTTAAAAAGGTGAGGTAATGAAGGGTTTTTGGTGCAGGTTTTTGACAAGGAAGGGATGTACAACCGATTGGAAGAAATGGGTGGCGAGGAATGAGATGACAAAGAAACGACAACATCTGTTGCATAAATGCTTGACTTGCGAAGGTAGATACACTATGACCTACCTATATCGCATCCACCTTTTTATGCACTTTGAATTTAGCAAATTAATTAATTTTCCATATTTTCTATTAATGAGTTTAGCCAAGATGTCTGGGGGCGTCCATAAAGCTTTAGAAGATCAGGTAGGATATAAATTGTGTCATTATGGGCTTATAAAGATTTTAATCAGTGAGGAATTGAAAAATCGGGGTTCTACCTGGGAGAAATTTATGAAGTTATATCAGAATGGAGATATCAGGAATGTGTTTAACATGAAGAACAAGCAGAGAGATAAGTATGGGAAGGCTAAAGATTCTAAGAGTATTGAACTTCATAACAAGGATTCACAACAAGGAGGGAATTCCAAAAAAGTTAAAGGATCTAGAACTACTTGGCCTCGGTAGGAAGATAAACAAAAGGGAAAGAGTCTCAGCACAAAGAAAGACATGACCCTTGAGGTTGTGGTGTCAAAACTGTCTCGAATAATGACAAGAGGATTTTGAAAGAACGTTATCAGAAGGCAATAGGAGTTCTTGGGTCAACTGAAGTGGAATTCATTCAAGACTCTAAGTTATATGGTGCTTCTTTGGGAGAATCCCCACTAGAGGTCCCCAAAGGAAATGATGGAATAAACAGTTATAGAATTCGGTGTGCAGGAAGAAGCATGAGCTTGATGAGGAGATTCTCTCTCTTTTAGTGGGGGTGGCAGCATTGGGTACCCCTGATACCAGTTAGGAGTGATGTGTAGAGGAATATGAGGGTGACATTCCTATGATATATGTGTTGAAGAAATTAAAAAAGTTGAAAGTGACTCCCAAAGAAACTCAATAATAGAAGGAAGAAGAGCAAGATGATTTTGTCCTTGTTCCATTTGTAATAAAAAAGATGAAGAATTAAAAAGGAGATAATGAGAAAAAGGAGGAAGAATCTAAGGAGTTTGTCCTTGATGTACTTAATGAGGAAAATACAAATTAAAATCAAGGGCTGAAACAATAGATTCAAGAGTTGGAGGTTTTGAACATATGCATTAAAACTCAAAATGCCATGTTGACAACTAGGAATGAGGAATTGGTTGCAGAGGTAGATGGGTTGAAAGAACGAGTTAAGAAATGGAATATTCAAGCATCTTACATGAAAACCCACGCAAGAATATTCAAAAAACAAGTTAAAAAGTTCCAGGTTGAAGGCTTGGGAATTAATAATCAAATTCAGAAATAAGGAGGCAAGATCTTAAATTTTTATTTTTTGCAGAGGTTAGTAAAAAGGTTATGTGAGGAAACACAACAAGATGATGTTGGGGGAATGTTAGGCCTTATAAATGTTCCAATTTTCACTTAAAAACCCTTACCTTAACCTCTGTTTTACAAGCCAAATAATCCTCCATGCATATATTTTTGACTTTTTCTATGTTTCTTTGGGATAATGGATAAAATGTTGCTTATTTATATTAGAAGGGTTAATTAGATTGATCTTTTAATGAAAATATTACCTTCGTACTACCTCAAAGAAACTCTTGCAATAGTTGTCACTAATCTTAAATTGAAGGTTGTGGTACAAGAAGATATCCCAAGATTCTTGCACTAAAGGAGGGAGACCATTGATTTCAAGAAGTTGACTAAGGATTTGGTGATATGTCAAGGAAGAACCACACTATCTTGCCCATGGTCTCTAGCATGGTTTTGTCTATTGGCCTCTTGTAAGTGGTTCGAGAAAAATAGAAGAGTGCAAGGGTTTCTATTGTTAGAAATCAGTTGATCTATTCTTGTAACTAGTTTGACATGGCTGAGAGCCTATATAAGATGTATATATATCTAGTTATAGGAATGGATAGGTTAGCGATATTATGGAAAAGTAATATAGTTGATGTTTTGAAAGCTTGTATCGCCAAGGCCTCCTTTGGAGTTGGATATGTCATTTTATTGAATGTGCTGATTAAAACAAAATAATCAATAAAGGAGCTTAATTCTAGGTTCATGAAATTTTTATATTCTTCTGTAAATGATTAATTTGTTTCATATGAGCTAATTTCCTTTTCTTAAAGGAAAACAAGCTAGTTGGCTAGGGCCCAACCAACCTAACTAGTTTCCCTCAAATCGTTTCATTGTGTGGTGTATTATGTGTTGAAGTCAGTGTGAGTCATTTTTATTTCGATTACTAGTGTTGAGGGCGTGTGTAAAACAAGGGACCTTATGTATTTCTTTCTGAAGAGGGGAAAATAGCTCAGATATGAAGATTGTTTCCTTCCCGAAGAATTATTTCTTGAATAGGATGTTCATAGCTTCTATATTTTTTTCCAAAGAAAAAAAACAAACTTTCTATAAACAAGATAAAAAGTTACATAGTATATGCTTGAGCATTCAGTTTGTTGTATGATTGAATCATAGAGCTCCGCAGAAAAGGGACTGCACCTTCTGTCAAAAAAATCAAGAAATTGAAACCTCTGAAACCGTAAGCCTCCATTTTACAGCTCACTTTTCCAGAACAATCACTAAATATAGCCCATGTATTCATTATCCATAAAGAGATCCGAGTCAAACATCTATTTCCCGGGTCTCCTCATTGAGGAAAACAACCCAAACAGGAAATAGATACAAAGTAAAGCTATTAGAAACAGTTTATCAAAAAACAATTGTAATCACAACCCAGATAAAAGCAACTATGAACAGTCTATGGAAACATCAGAAAATATAAGCAAAAACTAAGTATGAGGAGGCTGATCTGACACACGGATCTGTCCATAGTCTTCCTCTGCTATTCTCCAACTGCCCAAATCTTGTTGCAAACCCTCCTTAGAAAGTCTGTCTGCTGAAACATTGTGTTCCCTGTAGATATGGCATAGGGAAAACACATTAAAAGAAAGCTTTAAGTTCTGAATTTCTCCTAATAAAGTTCTCAGCATATAATTTTGACATCTACTCTGATCATTAACCCATTTTATAACATTTAAAGAATCCCCAAAAATCTGAACTGTGAAGATGTTCCTGTGAATAAGCCAGCATAGAAGTAACTTTAAGATAGACATTTCTGCGAAGTTATTTGTTCCAGTGCCTAGACCCACTGAAGCTTTTAGAATCTAGTTTTCATTTAGGTGAATGATTAGTCATGCTCCTGCTTTATTGTTCTGAGAAGCCCCATCAAAATAGGCCCATGGGACTCCTTCCTTGATTTGTTCTTCTCTTATCTGTCTGGGGTTCCTTTCCTCCTCTGGTTCGGGAATATTTGAGTAAATAGAGGTACAATGTAGTGCAATTGTCTCAACAGGGGTTTCGTTATCCAAAAAGATGCACCTGTTCCTAGCAATCCAGACGCCCCAAAAAATGATGGGAGGTAAATTCCGTAGGTTCCCCTCTGGATATAACTGCCACCACTTATCCCAAACATCATAAAATTTTCCCCTTCCCAAACGACCTGTTTTTGGATGAGTTTCCTGACCTCCACCCATACTTTTTTAACAGTAGGACAATTTATAAATAGATGCCTTATTGTTTCAGAATCAGATTTGCACAGAGAACATCTCCCTGGTCCTTGCTTATATCTGGATTGAAGAATGTCCCAAGTTGGAATTTTTCTTTTGAGAATGCACCAGAAGAATAGTCTGGCTTTTACTGGGCATTTGAGCTTCCATAAAAGCTTGGCCCACCATTCCCGATCTCCCCAACCTTTTTATGACATTAAAAACTTATACCCGAATTTTGGAGAATAAGATCCAGATTCCGCGTGGGCCCATACCAATTGATCCGGACTGCCTTTCAGCCTTACATTTGATCTGGAGAGTTCTTGGGTATAGGCCTTCCAATCATTCCACTAGTAGGGCCTAAGTTCTAGCTCTTCTCCTATTTTCCATGCTTGACCCCAAATTGTAGAATGACCAATTTTCTCTATCTGGCTTAGGAAAAGGATGCCATTGCATTCAAGATGTCTGATAAGTCCTGGGGGAAGAGCGTATATTTCATTGCATCCAACCCAAGGATCCTTTCCTACCCTAAGGTTTTCCCTGTTCCCAACCTGCCAAGCCAATCCTTGTTCAATAACCTTGAATGCCTCTATAGTAGCTTTCCAAACCACCGATACATTCCTTCCTTTCTTGTTGGGGTTCCTAATCCATTCTTCTAAAGGGACAGGGTCTATATATTTCTGCTTCACCACTTTCATCGAAAGATTTTCCATTTTGATGATTCTCCACCCGGACTTGGCTGCCAAGGAGAGGCTCAAATCAGTGAGGTATTTTATTCCCCATCCTCCCCATTTTTTAGGCCTTGCCACTTTCTCCCAGGCAACCCAAGGGAGTATTGAGTCCTCCTTTGAACCTGCCCAGAGAAATCTGTTGCTAATCCTTCTTATCTTTTCTAGAGTTCCTTTAGGTACCCATGTCAAAGCTACCCAAAAAACCAGCATAGCTAGTAACACTGATTTGATTAAGGTCAATATACCTGCTTTGGAGAGCCACTTAAAACTCCAATGCTATATTCTGGCTTCAATTTTAGCAAGTAGCCAATTC
Organism: Pinus taeda; assembly: GCA_000404065.3. NCBI lineage: Eukaryota > Viridiplantae > Streptophyta > Pinopsida > Pinales > Pinaceae > Pinus > Pinus taeda. Next base: position 227,580 of record APFE031739982.1, on the reverse strand, counting down.
CAGTCCTGTTTCTTATAAGCATTTGGCTTCAGCCAAAAACCCAGATACTTGAAAGGATTATCCAGATTATACACATCAAAAGGAAGAATTGAAGTAATTTGGATTTTCTCCTGCCTATTAAAACCTTCCAGGATTAGCTGAGATTTCCTATAGTTTAATTGAATCCCTGTCACTTTCATGAAAAGCTCAAGAATGTTTTTGAGTTCCTTGATTTCAGTAATATTCCCATTGGTGAACAATAAGATGTCATCTACAAAGAGGAGGTGGGAAATGAACATATTGATTGCAACTTCCAATCCTTTTACAGAACCTTCCCTTTTGGCCTTCAGAATCAGCTAGTTCAAACCTTCTGCAAGCAGGAGAAAAAGCAAAGGCGACAAAGGGCATCCTTGTCTTAATCCTCTTCGCCCTTTGAAAAAAGGAGAAGCTGCACCATTTATAAGAATGCCAAAACTGACACTGGTGATGCATCCCATAATCCGGTTGATGAAGTCCGTTTTAAAGCCTAGATGAGTTAACAACATCCTGAGATAGGTCCAGCTGATTCTATCATAGGCTTTTGACAAGTCAATTTTAATCACTGCTCCTTTCCTTTTCATCTGCTTGACACTGTGGATTGTTTCTTAAGCCACTCCTATCGCTTCATGGATCTGACGGCCGTCCAAAAAACCAAACTGTTCATATGAAATGCATCTTGATAGAATCAGCTTTAAACAGATAGCTATCACTTTTGCAATGATTTGTAGATACTGTTACATAGAGATATAGGCCTGAAGTCTTCAAAAGATTCCAGGTCTTCCTTCTTAGGAATGAGGGCTATGAAGGTTGAATTGAAGGGGGGGGTATACCTCTCCTTTCCTCCTAGACTCTTCAACCACCTCTGCTAATTCTGATCCAATCTGGTCAAAAAAGTGTTGAAAGAGTTCTATAGTCCACCCATTTGGGCCTGGACTCTTATCTTTGGCCATTGATTTTATAATGCTTTCGACTTCCTCCTTTGAGACTTCTCTCATTAAACTCTCTGCTTCTTCCTCCTCCACATACCGGGGAAAGCATTGGGCAGTTCTGATTACTTCTGCTAGAGTTATCTCTCCTTGATCAGTGAACAGGTTCTGAAAATGGCTTCTCCCCAGGCTCGAGAGAGACTCAAAGGTATTGGCCTCTCTACCCTCTTCGTTTTTTAGCTTCCATATGGTGTTAAAATTCTTTCTCCCTTTTGCATAATTATGGAAGAATCTTGTATTTTCATCCCCGGGCTTAAGCCAAATCGCCCTACATTTCAACCTCCATTCCTCCTCTCCAGCCAGCAGAATTTGGTTCCTATGACTTTCAAGCAAAAAAATTCTATCCTTGGACTCCTGCGATGCATAACCATCCGATTCATGACTTTCCAATTCCCGAAGTTCTATATTTATTTGGTTTAGATCCTCATTCTATTTTTGCTTCCTGATCTTTGTCCATTCCATAGTTGCTTTCTTTAGTCTTTTTAAATTTTCCATGAAAAGGAAGCACTTATCCTCCATTGAGCTCCTACCTGGGGATCTCCAAGTCTCTCTGAAAGGCTTATTATAGGATTGCTCTTGCATCCAAGATGCGTTGAATTTGAAAGGAGCTGCCCATTTAAATGGGGGATTGGAGAGCTCAAGAAAAATTGGAAAGTGGTCTGAAATTCCTCCCTCTCCCACCCATTGCTGAAACATTGGAATTCTGGAAGTCAAATCTTTAAGAGAAGAAAGTGATCTAGTCGTTTTGCAATTCTAGCATCACCTGCTCTATGGTTCCTCCAAGTGGGCTTTAATTTGATTAGGTTTACATCTATCAGATTATGAGAGCTGAGTGAGTTCAAGAAAAAATCTGATAACGGGTCTTCTTTGGCAGAAGGTCCCCACGCCTCGGCATCCCCCATGGAAAAGTTTAGATCTCCACCTATTACCAAATTTTGGCTTTTCAGCACTGATTTTGACAGGAGTTCAGTCCAAAAGGAGACCCTCCCTTGACATGGCCCATATATGTTTAAAATCAACAGGGGAAAGCCAAAAACTGGTGATTGAAACTCCATCCCTAACACTTGAACCATTCCCCACTGGTTAACAATTTTCAATCTTCCTTCCCTAAAACCAATGGCCAAGCCACCCGAGTGGCCAACAGAATCCACAATGTGAAAATGCCAGCTCGGGAGCAGAGAGCTTAGAGCAATCTCCACTTCCATACTCTTGCCTAGAGTCTCTTGCAATAAAAGGACATCAGGGTTAGAACACAGAACCATCTCCTTGAGAGCCAGTTTTTTCGGTTTACTGGCTAAACCACTGCAATTCCATGATAAAAAAATCATTTTATCACATTCTCATAGGGATTCACTGCTCTAAGCACCCCAGGGATAGACATTTGTTTTCTGTCAGCCACATCAAACTTTGCTTTCACCTGAGCTTTTGATAGGTTAGACTTCCTACCCCTAGACTTCCTTTTAAAGCTCTGAGGTGAGGTTAAACCTAAGCCACCAACTGACTCTAGGTTTACAGGCTTTTTATCTAGGGAATGAAGGTCATAATGACGTGCTGAAGAGGAAGGAACATATTCCTCTTTCTTATTCGGAACATCTTCACAGTTCAGGTCTAATGAAGGAATAACAGCGGTGATGTTTTCAACATGAATTTGATCATCATGGATACAACAACTATTGATATGAGAACCAGAAATCAAGCAAGCATCTTTAATTGCGCAGGAAGGAGACAAAGATGAATTACTTGAGTTTAGTCGCATACCCTTTGAGTCTTCAATGAGGGTTGTTGCTGGTTTTTTGATGGACTCCTAGACCAAACTCCCTGACCCGAGAAGGATTTCAGCCGCGACCTCTCTGCCTGGAGATCCTTGTAAAGCCTGTTCCATATAATTTCCCTCCTGATTTCTATCCACATCCATAGGTTCCTCCTCTTGGACCCCTTCTGTCCAAAAATCCCTTTTCAATTCTGTTGCCTTTACCTCCTGCTCGACTTTCTTCTGTTTCCTTCTGCGACGAATGCCCATCAGACAGTCCCTAGCCAGGTGGCCATAAGCATGACATCTATGACATCTGAAGGGTAGATGTTCATAGTCCAGTGGCTGTTCAATAATGAAGTCTTTATACTGAATTTTGATGTTTTCCGTTTCCAGATAAGTGCCAAGAAGATTCCCTATAGATTTGAACACAGATTCCACCCAAAGGAAATGGGGCAGCCTAGGTACACGTACCCGACCGGAAACACTTCAACCTTTTCTCACTGCGCATCAAACAAAGGAGTCCATCATTTAAATAGCACAGGGTGGTTACCAAAGGCCCAAATTTTCCCCAATACCAGTCTGTCGCTTCCTTATTCTCAAATTTCACCATAAACCATCCTTTTGCTAGCACTGAAACCTTTAAACTTTTGACTGGGGCCGACTGCCACTGCTGATCCGCCCAATTTTGGATGAATTAGGCTGAGTATTTCTTGTCCCTCGCTCGCCCTACCAGGGTGCATTCGACCACTTCTAAAGCTTACTCTATCTGAACATCCATTCCCAGGACTAAGTTTGCTTCAAACTCTTTCTTCTTAATGAATTTCTTCTTTTTTCTTTTCTCCTCGGTCTTCCCTTTGCCAGAGACCTTCTCCCTAACTTGAGAATTTGTAGCATCCTTGACCGCTTCTTCTTATTGTTCATACACTACCTTGTCCAAGGTAGGGTTCCTCGTAATGGTGATGTCTGCTGAGGCCTTACTTTCAGATCCTTTATCTAGACCTTCTGCGGGTCTAAAATCCACTATCTGCTTTCCACAATCAGATCAAGAGTATTCCCTCCTTAGTCTCGAAATTTCGCCTGCTCCTATGCCAGCCGACCCGACGACCAGACTTGGGTTTACCAGACCTTTAGCGAGGAAGGTCCTGTTAACTACCGGTGACCTTTCTACCTCCACCGCCCCTAAGTTAGATTTTAGTCCTCCTCCCACACAATTCCAAATCCCTTATTTCGACCCATAGTTTAGAAAAATATCTTCAAGCCCTCCAGAGAAAAAACGAGCAGGTGAACAGGGTTTATCCTTACTTAGTTGAATAGGGTGGAGTTCTTCTGCCTGATGGAAACCCTCCTCCTGAAAGCTCGGCTCCTAAGGACCACTTGCTCCTTGACTGTTCAAAGCGGCCAACCCTAGGTTTTCCTCCAAAAGACCATTAGTTGACCTGTTACTCCACGACCCTTCTGGTGCATATTTCTCATTTCCATGGCGGCCAGCTGACCCAAAAAACCTTTCAATATTCTGGATAGTTAACTCCTTGCCCCATACCGACAAAATGTCTTCCGGCTCGGGATCAAGATTGACGGCTTCTCTAGGTTTGACCATGGTTAATAATCTGCCGCAGGCTATCATAGGAAATCGCAAACGGTTCGATCCTGCCTACGATTGCAGTGTAGAGCCTTGGGTAATCTGGAAATGGTGCCAGTGCATTAACACCCAGAAACAAAAAACATTCTCTTGCTAACAGTGAAGGGCATATGCACCCATGTTCTATGACTTCCCTGTTGTTATCCTCCAGCTGTCCTCGTCATACCCTTCTATTTGCCACCTGCCTCCTTGAAAACTCACGCTGTCCTTCGCCGTACGTACCCGCCTCTGTCACCCAGCTCTAGACCCTTGCCCGCAGAGCCTTAGGCCCTCGGCCTTGATGGCCGTGGCCAGAATTCCAGCCCCTGCGACCAAACCCTAGCACCTGCGGCCATCCTCCCTTCCGCCATTCATAGCTTCTATATGTTGCTTGTGATGATCTAGATCTAGAACTGAACTTTACTTTTGAAGTTGTTTCTTGAACCAAGGTGTGAACCCTAGCTTTCATATTTGTAACAGTTTTGCTTGTTTACAACAAGTTGGGACTTGGAGATTGGGTTGTGACGAAGAAGATTTCTTTTACATTAAAATCTTGTTTCACAACTAAACGTACAAGTTTAAGTTTGATTGATTTATATCGAGTATTGTTTCTATTCTATGATCGATGGCTATGAGATTGTATTAAAAACCATAATGACTTCAACCTCTGTATAAAATCATATGTGGATGAAGGGTTATTCTTTTTCATTAAAATGTTATGGTTCAAACAATACGCAATGATATTGGTTTTGTGAAACCTAGAACAAACAACTCAGATGCCTTGAGGTCTTTAGTGCAGGAACAAAGTACCTTCTATTAATAAGCTATGGTCTAAGTCTGAGATATTCTATAGTGAAATTTCTCATAAGTTTTGATTTATTTTGAAAGAGGGTTTCGATTAAAACTGGAGCAGTGAGTGACTGAATTTGCTCAATATTTCTTTATGTTGCTAGCACATGTGTGAGACATCTCTTTTTTATTGTTTTACTGTTTAATGATATTATTTTTATCCCAAGTCAAGACCTAATTGCTAAAAGTGTGTGTTGAATCTGATAGTGCACCCTTAATTTGAGCCAGTTTCTATTTTCACACCAAAATATCAAGTGTATCACACAGTGTTGAAAATATTTGTTTAGAAGCGAGAACAGAGTTTGTTTAAAGTAAAATAACATGGTATTTTAAATGATTGCCTAGTTCATGAATGGAGTTTGCATTTGATTAATTGTGTTATAAAAGTCCTGAGTTCTTTTGATTTGGGGTGAAATGTTTTTTTGAAGAGTCTCTGATTATTTTTGTGTGGAGATCTAATTTCTGGAGGTGATTCTGGTGTTACTGTGTGAATAGTGTAGGAATAGAAGACAATAATTTCATTTGAAGCCGGTTTGAAATTGATTGATTTCATTGTTTGGGATTGACGTAGAATTTGTCCATAACCTTTCAAATAAATTGTGTTACGCCTCGAAGTCTATGAGGCCCTAGTTTGACAACTAAATGTTGTGAATTTAATTTACAATTCCACCAACCAAAAATACATCTTTATTAATTTGATTAATGTAAGCAAGCATTGGGGTTTTTAGTAGATTGCTTTCCCCAGATAAAAATACTTGTTGCATGTGTGTTATTTCTTCTTGCATGTCTAAGATTTTTGTTCTAAATTGCGAATTAATGTCCGCAGAGTCGTAGTGTAGGTTTGTGACTTGTGATTTTGATTAAAATTTCATGAGTAGTTGCAAATCTACAACGCAATTTCTACATGTTAGCCAATGCATTCATCAACCATTCAAATACTTATCAAATCATGAACAAGAGCCATAGCTAGAGCACCTCATAGAGCCATACTTATAACTTGTTGAAAGATGTAACTAGGTTTGGTCTTCGTAATGGCATATGTAATGTTGATTTTATGTATTCAAAGAAAAGAGAAAAATAAATTTATTATGATTGTTCTTGAGGCATGGTTTTCATGCTCAAGGGAAATTTATTTTAGGTCAAGCTCCCATTGAGAGCTTCTAGGATTTGTCATTAAGTCTATAAAGTCAAAAGAGTCATTGCCATGTATGAATAACCCTTCTTGGGCATGTTACATGTTGTAAGGAAAATTATTTGAGTCAAAGACAAAGTAAAATACCCCTCCAATACCTTGTAAAATGCAAAGAATCAAGTCGGCCTACAAAAGTGCAATCAACCTCTCTAGAAGGTAAAATTCGGTCTATTTGAGGGCTCAAGAAGGGTTATATAAAGAGTAACTCGACCTCTCTCAAGGCACATTCACTCAAGCATACAAGACTTCGATCTAAGCATGAAAATGAGTTAATACCCAACAAAGAAGGAAGGAAGAAGATAAAAGTGTTTTTTGATCTGTTTTGGGCTAATATTCCTCCACACATGCAAAGTCTAGGGAATCATCTTACAGCAAAAGAAGCCGAAAATCACAGTCCCTCAAAGAAGCCGAAATTTGGGTCAAGAAAGGTCCATTTGGTAAGCTGAATATTGAAGAAAAGAAGAAAAAGCTAAGCGAAGTTAGAAAGAGGCAAATTGAAGCTTATTCTAGCCACACCTGTGACTTAGGTTTTTTGTAGTAGAAGCTAAAATTGCAGCTCTGCTATAGCAACCTAAAATTCTAATTTAGGGTCGAAATTTGAAGCTATGATACAGGTTTGACTAGCATTGATTTGGAGAAGAAGAAGTTCATGTAAAGGAAGCATTGACTTGGTCTTGGAGGGGTTGTAGGTCAAGGGTCAAAGGTCTTGGAAATTTTCAATTGAAGATTCTATAAGAATAAGAATTCTATGGGTTTTCCTCTCAAGCTTTGAGAGGTTTTGGCCCTGGATGATAGCCTATATATTGTGTCCTTTGTCTAGTTGTTCTTTATGGTTTGGTAGTCGTTTTATGAAGAAGAACATATAATAATAAACAAGTCAAAGAAGAGCCTAATTAATAAAAGTAAAAAATTTTCACAAGTAGCTGTCATTGTTGGAGAAATCACCTCATCTCTCTGCCTTGGATTTCTCAATGTGGTATTAGAGCTAAGGTAACAAGTCAAGGAAGGGCAGCTCAATAAGGGGCACTCAATCTTTCAAAGATCAAGGTTCTAGAAGGATATCAAGGGCATCAAAGGATAGCTCCTCCCATCTCCAAGGCATTTTAAAGATAAAGGCTACATCATCATCTTGAAGGAAGTGTAAAAACCCTAGATCGATCAAAGAAGAAGTCCACAGTTAAAGCATTTTTGGAATCCTCGCTCAAATCATCACTATAAGGAAGGAGAACTCAAAATACCCTAACTCTACTTGAATTGAAGGAATCATCAAATAAAAGCATCTTAAAGTATACACATCCTCTTGGGTGTGTGTTATATTCTTTCCATGACTAGTTGCACGTGTAAGGGGGTTATCGAGGGGGGCGCAATAGTCTCCCCTGTTTGTTGCGCCAGGTGTAACCCCCCCTGCCGGGGGGGTTTTAGGGGGGGTGGTAGCTCCCCTATACGAGGTCTGAGGTAGTGCCTTGGGAATTTTTTCTTACCCTATATTAGGTGGGCAAACCTACCTATTGTTTGTGCATGGGTTTCACACATGGTTTTAGGCATGATGGTTTTCTACCCATGGTATTTTGTAGATTCGATCTAGGGAACTACGGTTATGTTCTAATCCAGGGTTAATGGATTGGGGTTTATGAATGCTTTGACATGTATATATGTATTGTAACATTGAAAAGAACATAATGAAAAATCAATTTGGTAGTCCCAATTTTGGGATCCTGGGGAAAATCTTTGTGTATTTGTTTTGTGTTTCTCACCATTGTATATTTTTTTATTTTTAAGAATTCATTTGCAGGTAATATCCATACAGGGTTAAAACCTACATTTGGTATCATATTTGTTTCAGCTTCAAGGGGATGCCTTTGTTGTTGAGGGGTTTTACTCAGGCCTGTGGTAGACCCTGTTCAGTAGGAGATCTACAGGATCAATTCTTGCGGTGAAAGAAGATGGTGAGCAGTGGAAAGATAGAGATCAACAAATTTAATGGTCAAAGTTTTGAGTTGTGGAAGCTCAAGATAGAGGATCTACTGGTGGATAAAGATCAGTGGATCACGGTAGATCTAGGTACTAAAACAACGACAATGTGAGCAGAGGACTAGGTGAAGTTGGATTGAAAGGCAAAGAGCATAATACAGTTGTGTATCTCCAATTCAATATTGTTGAATGTATCAGGGGAAGCTACGATGAAGGATTTGTGGGTTAAATTAAGGACTTTGTACCAATCTAAGTCTCTAGTGAACAAATTGTTCCTGCGGAAAAAGTTGTATAACATGAGGATGAAGGATGGAGACTCAATGACAGAGCATCTAAACGCCTTTAATACTGTGGTAAGCTAGTTGGTATCTGTTGATATAAAAATTTCAGAAGAAGATAAGTGAATTAGGTAGCTATATTCTCTACCAGATTCGTGGGATAGTCTCGTTGTTGCAATAGGTATCAATACAACTATCTTGAAATTTGATGAAATAGTCTCATCCTTACTATCGGAGGAGATGAGACAGAAAAATATGGAGAGCCAGAATGGAAATGCCTTGTCTATGTGAGGAAGGTCCCAAAAAAAATTAAAAATAAGTCCTTGAGTGGGAGATCTAAATCTATAGGGAGATCTAAATCTCCAGAAAAACCTATAAAGGTATGTTGAAAATGCAGAAAGGAAGGGCACTTCAAAAAGGACTATAGATCTAAAGCTCCCGAGAAAGGAAAGGGATCTGATGATGCTCCTTCTGTAGAGGTGAAAACCACCTCATATGATCCGAATTGGATCATTATATTTTTTTTAATCCATGTCGATGCATTTGGAGTGGAAAAATGGAGGAATCAGCTCATGAGACCGTTTTTACCGGCAGGACCCAATTTGGCGAAACGAGGTCTGAAACCTTCTAGGAGCATTTTGAGGCAGAAAATGAAATTTTTTGGGGGTAAAACTTTTATTCTTTAATGTGACACCTTTTCATGCTATTCTAGACACAAATATCTTTCCAACGATGCAAGAATCTTGTCAATCAGAGCTTTTATGCAAAAATTATGCCACTCAGAAGTTGACCTTCTTGTTTTCACACCTATAGTTCAGGAGGATGCCTTGTCAGCGCCCATTATTCATGGAAAAGGGGATAGCCACGCGTTCATGATGTAAAAGACTCTAGAAGAGTCTATTTTGTAACTCTAGTTAAGAGTAGATGTAGTCAGACTTAACCACTTGTAGGCTATCGGGCTGTGTTATAACCGAGCCATTAGGAGGAAGAGGCATTCCATTCTTTCGAGAGCCTTTTGTTCCATAGTTGAGAAAATATAGCCATGAGAGATAGGAGGTAGAGCACACACAGAGGATTTGTGCACTGTAGCAGCCCATGGGCTGCATACATTACTTCTTTGTATCTACAACCATATTTCTAGACAGAGAAAGAGAGCGAAGCGACCTCACCTTCCAACTGGGTTTTCTCCCGAAAGGGTTTCCCAGAGAGCATATTTTGTGTATTATGTGTGTGTGAGCTTATTTTTTCATTCTCTAATTTTCTGTTGGATTTACTTTTACATGCATGCACCAATTATAGTTAATTTTACAAATCTAGAAATTAAATAAAACTATAATAGTGTAGAATCTCAGATTTTTAATGTAATATTATCAAATATGTTGTGATGAACTATCTAGTGGAATATCCACGACAGTTTACGGATCATTTGGTGTCAGAGCAGGTTTCCTTGGGTATTTTTTGGAGATTGTAGGGATCTAGATCAGCGAGGCCGAAAATCGTAAAACCCTAATCATGAGTGACGAATATTTAAACAAACCTCATGATCCTACAGAGGTGAGGTTTTTGTGGCTTGAAGAACAAGTCACAGATATAAACTGCAATGTCAGCCTCCTCATGGTGGCCCTAAGCAATAAGTTGGGGATATTTGGAGAAGAAGGGGGTTTGAATGCAAGGGACAAATTAGAAGGGGGATCGGGAGATGAAGAAGACGCAGATAACCATCCGAAGAAATAACACAGAAAAGATCAGCCTAGTTTGAGTGTCGTGAACCAATCCCTATTTAAAGTGGAAGCAAAAGTTGAAATCAAGCCATACCATGGTGAGATTGATGCTTTGAAGCTGAACCACTAGTTGCAGCAACTGGAAGTTTATTTTAGTGTTCATCAGATCGAGGAAGGGTAGAAGATCTCATTCATGTGGCTGAAATTGGAGGGCCATGCACTAACTTGGTGGGAGAGCCACACAGAAACCCTAAGGTTGGAGGGAGAACCTTAAGTGACTAAGTGGGAGGATTTCAAAACCATCATTAAGTCACAGTTTTATCCTTGGGCATATGGAATATCAGTGGATCCGATGGCGTTACCTCAGGCAAAAGTCGGGCCAAAGCGTGTAGGAGTACACCACAAAATTAAAAAACATGGCTATAATGGTTGGTATCTCTCCAAAGAACCCATATGTACTCCTCAAGTATTTGGGGGGTCTGCACCACCATCTACATGAGCAAGTGATGTTGTTCAAGCCCAAAACATCAGAAGAGGTTTGTGTATAAGTACATTACCTTGAGAACATAAGCGTGAAAAGAGCACAATCAAGTTGATTGAAGCAAAAGGAGCAACAAGACACTTCTAAGGATGGGAAGAAGAAGCAAACAAGAGGAAAATATAAAAAGACGACAACCACAACACACCAGGGAAAATATCCTAGCAACCACTGCAACATTGATGGCCATACAAAGGAGAAGTGTTGGAAGTTGCATCTAGAGCTAAACCCGAAGAAAAAAGAAGAAAGATAATAAGAAGAAGAATCTCATGGCCACTGATTCGAGCAACCAAGTTGAAAGTAGCTCAGAGGTGGATGAGAAGATCATCTATACATCAGTGTAGAAGGAGGTGAATCTGAGTATCCTTCAGCAATAAGAAAGAGAGAGAAATGACCAAACCCTTCCATGTAGAGATACAAGTCAAGAAGGCGAAGATTGATGCTTTGTTTGACTCAGGATCGCAGGAAAATCTCATTGCAATAGATCTAGTCAAGAAGTTGGGGCTGGAAGTTCGTGATCATCCAAACCATATCCATTGGGATGGGTACATAAGGATGCAGAACTAAAGGTAACAAAACAATGTAAAATTAGATTTGCTATCAGTGCTGATTTTATTGATGAAGTAGATATGGATGTGGTTCCCCTTGATGTATGTGGAGTCATGTTTGGGAGTCCATACATGTACATGTGTGATGCAATATTCATGAGGAGAGCTAACCAGTATCGACTCATCAAGGAAGGAAAATCATTCATCATCAATATGCACAAATTCAAGTCGAAAATTTCACTAGTAAGTGCCAACCAAGCCAAGAAATTGATCAGTTCCAACAAGAAGTATGTTTTATTGTTTTTAAGAGAAAATCCATATGTAGATGAGTCAAGAAGAGGCAAGGCATCCCTAGAGGGGTGTACTAAGAAACAAAAACAACAATTGGAGGATTTGTTACAGGCATACAAAGATGTGTTCTGAGAGCCTAAAGGGCCACCCCCTAAGAGAGAAGTGGAGTGCGAGATCTAGTTATTGCCAGACTCTCCACTGCCAAATATTGGGGTGTATAGGCAATTTGTTATAGAATCAAGTGAGGTGAAGAAACATTTGTAGCAGCTGCTGGAATAGGTGTTATTCGACCGAGTACATCACCATGTGGGTCACCCATCATCATTGTGCCAAATAAGGATGGAACTTGGTGGATGTGTATAGATTACAGGGCGTTGAATAAAATCACGCTCAAGAACAGATACCCCTTGCCCAGGATAGACGATCTGCTAGATTAGTTGCAGCAAGCAAAGTATTTCACCAAGATGGACTTGAAGTCTGGATATCACCAGGTTCGAGTCAAAGAAGAAGATACATGGAAGACCGCCTTCAAAACCAGGCAAGGTTTGTATGAGTGGTTAGTTATGACATTTGGCCTATGTAATGTACCAGCTACATTTATGAGATTAATAAATGATGTAATGCGCCCTTTTATAGATTCATTTTCTATTGTCTATTTGGATGATATACTGGTATATAGTGCTTCCTGGGAGGAGCATATTTCACATTTGACACAGGTGCTGGAAACATTGAAGAAGCACTAACTGTTAGGAAATCTCAAGAAGTGCGAGTTTGCGCTGCAGTCCTTGGTGTATTTGGGATATGTGATTGGTGGAGGAGAATTGAAGATAGATCCTTCCAAGATGGAGTCCATCATGAAATGGTCAGTGCCTACTAATGTTACTGAGGTTAGGAGTTCCATTGGAGCAACACAGTACCTGAGGAAATTCATAGCCTCATTTTCAGTGGTAACAACACCGCTCCATGCCATAACAGCAAGTGGCAAGAGTTTCTAGTGGGGAAAAGGGCAGCAAAAGGCTTTCGATGAGTTAAAGAAGAATATCAGTGAAGCACCAGTTCTAGAATTACCAAACTTGCAACGACCCTTTGAATTGGAGACAGATGTGAGTGGGTATGCTATGTGAGTTGTCTTGATGCAAGGAGGAAGGATCGTTTGCTACCATTTTGAAGTATTTCATGGGGCAGTTCTTAACTACCCTACCTATGATAAGGAGCTCTATGCCATGGTGCAAGCTGTGAAGAAGTGGAAGCACTATATGATGAGAAAGGAGACAATAATCCACATGGATCACCAATTGTTACAGTACCTATAGGCCCAGAATACTCTACAATAGACCAGGCATTACAAATGGATGGGGTTTTTACAACAATTTTATTTAGTGATCAAGTATAAGAAGGGCAACACAAAAAAGTTGGTCGATATGCTTTCAAGGCCACCCACATCAAATATTACAAATTTGGGGACTCTTATGCACATGGAGCCATTCACCCATGATGCATACAGAAAGGCATATTCAGAAGATCAAGACTTCAAGGATGTGTATCAACAGTTGCAGAGTCAGAGTCATGTGCACAATGGCGACAACACTGTTGACTACCATCTCTAGGATGGGTTACTCTATAGGCTAGATAAGTTACGGTGTTCCTAATAGTGAGTGTTTGCAACTCATTAGAGATTCTCACACCTCCAAGGTTGCAGAGCACTTTGGTGTAGGGAAGACCGTGGCTAACTTGTAGAGGTATGTGTATTGGCCCAAGATACAAGAACAAGTAGCTAGGTTCATAAGAGTATGCATGCGTTTTTGTACCAAAAGGCCTAGAAACAAGAATCAGGGTGTATATCATACCTTACTTGTACCTACTCGTCCTTGGGAAAGCATTTCCATGGACTTTGTGGGAGATTTACCAAAAACCAGGAAGGGACATGACTACTTGTTCGTGGCAGGTTATAGGTTCAGCAAGATGTGTGTTCTGATACCATGTAAAAAGACCATCAACGGACAAAAAGCAACAAAATTGTTCTTTGGATATGTCTGGGTACACTTTGGGATACCAAGGAGCATCAGTTCAGACAGGGATACAAGATTTCTTAGTGCATTTTGGACTACATTGTGGGAGAAGATGAACACGAAGTTGAAGAGATCTACAATATTCCATCCATAGAAAGATGGGTAGACATAAGTAGTCAACAAGACTTTGGTGCAACTTCTGAGGGTTTACAACGAGAAGCATCCGAAGACCTGGGATGAAAATATGGTATATATACATCATTATTATAATAAAGCAACCTACACTTCTACAGGAAAGTCCCCACTTGAAACTTGTTTTGGATATTTTCCACCTTCACCTTTGGATATTGCATATGGGAAGTAAGGAGGAGCGAAGGAAGACATTACAGGAGATGCTTTGAGGGCTGAAAAATTTATAGATAAGATCAGGTAGATCCATCTACAAGTACATGAAACACTGCAGAAGTCGCAGGTGAAGTATAAGGCCAGGCATGATTAACACAGAACAGAGAAATCATTCAAGGTGAGAGACAGAGTATGGTTACAGTTGAACAAGGAGAGGCTACACGGGCATGGTAATAAAATCAAGTCCCTAAGATATGGTCCCTTTGAGAGGCAGAGTTGACATAAGATAAAGTTTTGCATAAGAGGTATAGAACTACAAGACAAGGGAAGCAAGACCTTCGGCATATTGGGTTGAAGGGACAACTTCTAGGCAAAGCTGAATGGTACACCGGAGAGAAGGCAGAGGAAAAATGTCCTCACCTCATTCAGTAAAAGCTTCTGGGGAACAAAAACCCCCCAAAATGGGGAGGTATGATTCAAATTGGATCATTATGTTGTTTTTCATCCATCTCGATTTGGAGTGGAAAAAGTGGAAGAATCAGCTTAGGGGACCGTTTTTACCGGCGGGACCCAGTTTGGTGAAACGGGTTCTGAAACCTTCCCGGAGAGTTTTGAGGCATCAAATGACATTTTTTGGGGGTAAAACTTTTCTTCTCGCAAGCCTTACCTTTTCATGCTATTCTACACAAAGATTTCCAACAATGCAAGAATCACGTCAATCAGAGTTAGTATGCAAAAGTTATGCCACTCAGAAGTTGACCTTCCTGTTTTCACACCTATAGTTTGGGAGTATGTCATGTTAGCCTTCATTATTCATGGAAAAGGGGCTAGCCACGTGTTTGTGATGTAAAATACTCTAGAAGAGTCTATTTTGTAACTCTGGTTAAGAGTTGATGTATTCAAACTTAACCACTAGTAGGCTATTGGGTTTTGTTATAACCGAGCCACTAGGAGGAAGAGGCATTTCATTATTTTGAGAGCATTTTGTTCCATAGTTGAGCAAATATAGCCATGAGAGATAGGAGGTAGAGCACACAGAGAGGATTTGTGCACTATAGTAGCCCATGGGCCATAGACATTACTTCTTTGTATTTGCAGCCATATTTCCAGACAAAGAAAGAGAGCGAAGCGACCTCACCTTCCAGCTGGGTTTTCTCCCGAAAGGGTTTCCCAGAGAGAATATCTTGTTTATTATGTGTGTGTGAGCTTATTTTTTCGTTCTCTACTTTTCTGCTGGATTTACTTTTACATGCATGCACTAATTACAGTTAATTTTACAGAACTAGAAATTAAATAAAATTGTAGTGGTGTAGAATCTTGGATTTTTAATATAATATTATCAGATCTATTGTGACAAACTGTCCAGTGGAATATCCACGGTAGTTTATGGATCGTCAGATGAAGGTGGGGATGTGTACTTGGCTTCTTCTTCAAGTACACATGTAGATCATGAGGTATGGTTGATTGACTCAGGTGCATCCTTTCACTTCACACCCCTTAGGGAGTGGTTTTGCGAGTATGAGAAATATGATGGCGGTGATGTCTTCTTAGGGGATGATAGAAAGTCTAGAATCATTGGACGTAGAAAATTCAAGCTAAAGTTGCAAGGTGGAAGGATTAGAACACTTCTAGGTGTTCTATACATTCCTGCATTGGCCAGAAATTTATTTTCTGTAAGTAATATGGACGATGCATGTGTAAAAACAATGTTCGAGAAAGATACCTGCAAGATGGTTTGGGGAGCATTGATATTGATGTAGGGAGTTTGGATTGGAACTTTGTATAAGCTTTTGGGTAGTACTGTTATTGATGGGTGAAACAGTTCTATGGTTCCTGAAAGTGGAGCAGAAAATCTAGTGGTCTTTGGAGAAAAGACCATGCTATGGAATCAAAGACTTGCACATACTGGAGAGAAGGGCCTTCGAATACCTCATGGTAATTTTATGGTAGAAGGTATATCTAATAGCTCTTTAGATTTTGATTTATGTTAACATTGTGTATATGGGAAGCAGAATCGGGTGAGTTTCCCCTCTCGTGTTAAGATGGTGAAAGGGATATAAGAGCTTGTGCACAATGATGTGTTTGGACCTGTGTCAATTCCATCACTGGGTAATTCTGTGTACTATGTCTCATTTATAGATGAATTCTCAAGGAATACACGGATATATTTCCCCAGTAGTACGTCTAAAGTCTTTGATAGGTTTAAAGAATTTAAGGCTTTGGTGGAAAACCAGACAGAGAAGAAGGTAAAGGTGTTGAGGACAGATAATGGTGGAGAGTTCTGCAAGAAGGAATTTGAAGATTTCTGTAAGAAGTGTGGTATAGCACGATAGAAGACTACTCCATACACACCTCAACAAAATGGATTTTTAGTAAGAATGAACAAGACGTTGATGGAAAAGGCAAGAATCATGCATAGTGGTGTCAGGTTAGGACGAGAATTCTGGGCAGAGGCGATGGAGACTGAATGTTACCTGGTCAAGGGATCACCTTCGTCAGTGTTGGAGGATAAGACTCCACATGAGGTATGGACTGGTAAGAAACCCTATCTTTCACATTTGAGGGTATTTGGTTGTGATGCATATGTACATGTTCCAAAGGAGAAAAGAACCAAGTTGGATAGTAAATATGAAAGGTGAATCTTTATTGGGTATAAGGATGGTTTAAAAGGTTATAATCTTTGGAACCCAAAAACAAGGAAGGTTGTGCACAATCGAGATGTGGTGTTTAGAGAGATGAAATATGTTATTAAACATGAATTCCTACCAAAGGAACCTAAGAATATATATTTTGATTTAAAGGAATAAGAATCAGACTCTACAATAGAACAAGAATCAGATGATGAAAATCCATAAACTCCAGTTGTGAGAAGATCAGTTCGAGAAAGAAGACAACCAGAAATGTATAGTCCATCTGCTTTTTGTTCAAATTTGCTTTATCTATTACTAATTATGATCCCAAAATTGTCTGGGGGGCAGTGAATTTAGAGGATGAAAAACTTTGGAAAGAGGCCATGGTTGTTGAAATGGTATCTTTGGACAAAAATGAGGCTTGGGATCTGGTGGAGTTGCCAGCTGGAAGAAAATCCATTGGAAGAAAATGGGTGTTTAAGAAGAATATGAATGCAGAAGGAAAGGTGGAGAAATACAAAGCTCGTTGGTAGCAAAAGGTTATTCCCATGTGTCGGGCATTATTTTTGGTGATAATTTTTCTTCTGTTGCGAAGGTAGCTTCTATTAGATTACTTTTATCTGTTGTTTCTATTTTTGATTTTGAGGTAGAACGGATGGATGTGAAGACAACATTTCTTCATAGGGATTTGGAAGAAGAGATCTACATGAAGCAACTTGAAGGCTTTGCGGTGAAGGGAAATAAAGAACTAGTATGCAGGTTAAAAAAGTCTATGTATGGGTTAAAACAGTCACCAAGGATGTGGTATCAAAAATTTGATACATATATACAGGGACTTGGCTTCACGAGAAGCATAGTGGATCACTGTGTGTATTTTAAATTAATCGGTGATCGTGTTATTTATCTAGTCTTGTATGTGGATGATATGTTGTTGATTGGAATAACAAAGAAATTATCCAATATTTGAAGACCCAATTGTCCTCCAAATTTGACAAGAAGGATATTGGTGTTCAATGTAGGTTTTAACCTCGTACATAAATTACCTGCATACGAATTCTAAAACACAGAAAATAAACAATGCGAGAGAATAACACATAAAACACATATACATAGAGATTTTCCCTTGGATCCCAAAATTGAGACTACCAGCTTGATTTTTCATTATGTTCCTTTCAATGTTACAATACATATTTATACATGCTGAAGCATCCAATACCATGGACCGAAAACCATCGTGTTCAAACCCATGGACCGAAAACCATCGTGTCCAAAACCATGTGCGAAAAACATGCACAAAACCATAGGTAGGTCTGCCCAACCTAATATAGGGTCCAAAACAAAAATTTTCCAGGGTGCTGCCACGTACCCCATAGAGTGGGGTTACCTACACCCCTCAAACCCCCTGTGACTCCACCCGCTACACAATCGGCACAATGAAGGGGGGGCTCTGCGCCCCTTCTAACCCCCTGGTTAACTACGTGGGCTAGTCGTGGAAAGAATATAACACAATCCAACATTCTCCCACTTGTTGTTTTCTTTCCACAGGGGGCCACAAGAGAGCTTAGCCATTTATTCAACCCTGAAACACCCATTGTTTCTCTACACCAAGAGGACTTCTCAGAGCTCACAAATTTTGTCAATGCATCTGTAGTATTCTTCAAAGTGTCCACCTTTACCAACAACACCTTTTTGTCTTCTATCATATCCCTCACAAAGTGATACTGAACATCAATGTGCTTTGCCTTTGAATGATATGTAGGGTTATTTGCCAAGAAAATTGCACTTTGGTTGTTACAATCTATCCTTATAGCTCCCTGTACTAACCCCATACTTGAACACATTTTTTGCAACCAAACTACTTCCTTGCTTGCATGAGTGGCTGCCATGTATTCTGCCTCTGTAGTTGATAGTGCCACTACAGATTGTTTCTTGCTCATCCAACTGATTGCACCTCCAAATAGGTTAAACACATACCCACTTGTAGATATTCTCTAATCCAAATCTCCAGCCTAGTCTGTATCAATAAAGCCAATAATATCCAACACTTTATCCAATCCTGGTCTTCCTTGGTATCATAAACCATAATCACTAGTGCCCCGTAAATACCTGAAAACCCGCTTCATTGCTGTCCAGCACTCCTTCCCTGGTTTTGACATAAACCTGCTCAATACTCCCACTGCATGTGCAATGTCTGGTCTAGTACAGACCATCGCATACATCAGGTTATCGACTACACTTGCATATGGAACACGGGACATGTCCTCTTCCTCTTCTTGTGTCTTGGGACACTGTTCAACGAATAACTTACACCTACAGGAATAGGAACCTTCACTGGTTTACTATCCTGCATATTAAACCTCTGTAATATCGTCTCGACATAGTTCCTCTGGTTTAACCAGAGCTTCCTCTTTGTCCAATCTCATTTAATTTCCATGCCCAAAATATAGTTTACAACACCAAGATCTTTCATGTTGAATTTGGAGGACAAATGGGTCTTCAAATCCTAGATAATTTCTTTGTCATTTCCAACCAACAACATATCATCCACATACAAGACCAGATAAATAACACAGTCACCAGTTAATTTAAAATACACACAGTGATCTGCTTTGCTTCTGCTGAAGCCAATTCCTCGTATAAATGTATCAAATTTCTGATACCACATCTTTGGTGACTGTTTTAACCCATACAAAGACTTCTTTAACTTGCATACCAGTTCTTTCTTGCCCTTCACCGTAATGCCTTCAGGTTGCTTCATGTAGATCTCCTCTTCCAGATCCCCATGAAGAAATGATGTCTTCACATCCATTTGTTCTACCTCAAAATCAAAAGCAACAACAATAGATAAAAGTAATCTAATAGAAGTTACCTTGGCAACAAGAGAAAAAATATCACCAAAATTAATTCCCGGCACCTCGGAATAACCTTTTGCTACCAACCAAGCTTTGTATTTCTCCACCTTTCCTTCTGCATTTGTCTTCTTCTTGAACACCCATTTGCTGCCAATGGGTTTCCTTCCAGCTAGCAACTCCAACAGATCCCAAGCCTCATTGTTGTGAAAAGATGCCATTTCATCAACCATGGCCTCTTTCCAGAGTTTTCCGTCCTCTGAATCTACTGCTTCCTTCATAGTTCTAGAATCATCACCAGTAATAGATAAACCAAAATTTGAATAGAAAGTAGATGGAATATACCTTTCTGGCTGCCTTCTTTCTTGAACTGATCTTCTCACACCTGGAGTTTGTGGCTCTTAATCTTCTGATTCCTCCTCTGCTGTAGAGTCTGATTCTTCCTCCTTTAGCTCAAACTCTATCTTCTCAGGTTCCTTTAGTTGGACTTCATGTTTAATAACATCTTTCATCTCTCTGAACACCACATCTCGGCTGTACACAACCTTCCTTGTTATTGGTTTCCAAAGCTTATAACCCTTTAAACCATCCTTATACCTAATAAAGATGCACTTTTCAGATTTACTATCTGACTTGGTTCGTTTCTCCTTTGGAACATGTACATATGCATTAGATCCAAATACCCTCAGATGTGAAATAGAGGGTTTCTTACTAGACCATACCTCTTGTGGAGTCTTATCCTCCAACGCTGATGAAGGTGATCTATTGACCAGGTAACATGCTGTCTCCACCACCTCTACCCAGAATTCCTATCCAAACCTGACACCACTGATCATGCTTCTTGCCCATTCCATCAACGTCTTGTTCATTCTTTCTGCAACTTCATTTTGATGAGGTGTATATGAAGTAGACTTCTGCCATGCTATACCACACTTCTTATAGTATTCTTCAAATTCCTTATTGCAAAACTCTCCACCATTATCTGTCCTCAACACCTTTACCTTCTTCTTTGTCTGGTTTTCCACCAGAGCCTTAAATTCTTTAAACTTGTCAAAGACTTCAAATTTCTTCTTAAGGAAATATATCCATGTATTCCTTGAGAAGCCATCTATAAATGATACATAGTACAAAGACTTACCCAGTGATGGAACCTTCACAGGGCCAAACACATCACTGTGTACAAGCTCTAATATTTGTTTCGTCCTCTTACCACCAGAAGGGAAACTCACCCGATTCTACTTCCCATATACACAATTTTCACAGAAATCAAAATCCAGGAGCTATTACTCATACCTTCTACCATACCTTTACCATGAAGTATTCAAAGGCCCTTCTCTCCAATATGTCCAAGCTTTGATGCCACAACATGGTCTTTTCTCTAGAGACCACTAGATTTTCTGCTCCACTTTCAGGAACCATGGAACTGTTGCACCCATCAACAACAGTGCTACCTTGCAGCTTGTACAGAGTTCCAATTTGAACTCCCCGCATCAATACCAGTGCCCTCCAAACCATCTTGCAGGTATCCTTCTCGAACATTGTTTTTACACCTACATCATCCAACTTGCTTACAGAAATCAGATTTCTGGCTAATGCAGGAATATGCAGAACACTCGGAAGTGTTCTAACCCTTCCACCTTGAAACTTCAACTTTAATTTTCCACTATCAATGATTCTAGCATTCCTATCATCTCCTAAGAAGACATCACCACCGTCATATTTCTCATACTCGCAGAACCTCTCTATAGGGAGTGAAGTGAAAGGATGCACCTGAGTCAATCAACCGTGCCTCATGATCTACATGTGTACTTGAAGAAGCCAAGTACACATCCCCACCTTCATCTGAGGTGGTTTCAGCCTCTGCAGAAGGAGCATCATCAGATCCCTTTCCTTTGTCAGGAGCTTTAGATTTATAGTCCCTTTTTTAGTGCCCTTCCTTTCCTCATTTCCAGCACACCACCTTTATAGGTTTTCCTGGAGATTTAGATCTCCCACTCGATGACTTATTTTTGTTTCTGTTCTGGGACCGTCCTCATACAGACAAGGCATCACCATTCTGGTTCTCCATATTTTT
>APFE031739982.1:187101-205890 GCA_000404065.3 Pinus taeda | reverse complement strand
TGGATCCCAAAACCGGGACTACCAGCTGATTTTTCATTATGTTCCTTTCAATGTTACAATACATATTTATACATGCCGAAGCATCCAATACCATGGATTGAAAAGCATCGCGTCCAAAACCATGGACCGAAAACCTTCGTGTCCAAAACCATGTGCGAAAAACATGCATAAAACCATAGGTAGGTCCACCCAAGCTAATATAGGGTCCAAAACCAAAATTTTCTGGGGTGCTGCCATGGACCCCATAGAGTGGGGTTACCTGCCCCCCTCAAACCCCCTATGATTCCCCCCCCCCACGCAATCGGCGCAACGAAGGGGGGGTTCTAACCCCCTTCTAACCCCCTGGTTAACTACGTGGGCTAGTTGTGGAAAGAATATAACACAACCCAACATTCAAACTATATTTTGGGCATGGAAATTAAACGAGATCGGGCAAAAAGGAAGATCTAGTTAAATCAAAGGAAGTATGCCATGACAATACTGCAGAGGTTTAATATGCAAGTTAGTAAACTAGTGAAGGTTTGTATTCCTATAGGTGTAAAGTTATTTGTTGAACAGTGTCCCAAGGCACAAGAAGAGGAAGAGGACATGTCTCGTGTTCCATACGCAAGTGCAGTCGGTAGTCTGATGTATGCAATGGTCTGTACTAGACTAGACATTGCACATGTAGTGGGATTATTGAGTAGGTTTATGTCAAAAATAGGGAAGGAGAATTGGACAACAGTGAAGCTGGTTTTCAGGTATTTGTGTAGCACTAGTGATTATGGTATGTGCTACCAATCAAGACCAGGATTAGACAGAGTTTTGGACATCCATGGATTTGTTTATGCAGATTCGGCCGGAGATATGGATCAGATAAGGTATACAAGTGGGTATGTGTTTAACCTATTTGGAGGTGTAGTTAGTTGGATGAGCAAGAGACAATTTGTAGTGGCACTTTCAACTATAGAGGCAGAATACATGGCAGCCACTCATGCAATCAAGGAAGCAGTTTGGTTGTAGAGATTATGTTCAAGTATGGGGTTAGTACAACGATCTATAAGGATATACTGTGACATCGAAAGTGAAATTTTCATGGCAAATAACCCTACTTATCATTCAAAGACAAAGCACATTGATGTTCAATATCACTTTGTGAGGGATATGATTGAGGGAAAAAAGGTGTTGCTGGTAAAGGTGTACACTTTGAATAATGTTGTAGATGCATTGACAAAGTCTATGAGCAATGAGAAGTTTTCTTAGTGCAGAGAAACAATGGGCGTTACAGGGCTGGACCAATGACTAAGCTCTCCTGTGACCCCTTATGTGGAAAGGAAAACAACAAGGGGGAGAATGTTGGATGCGTGTTATATTCTTTCCATGACTAGTCGCATGCGCGGGGCGGGAGGCAATAGCCCCCCTGTTTGTTGCGTCGGGCACAACAGGTCAGGAGGTTTCATGAGGGTGGTATCCCCCTTGTACGGTGTTGCCCCTAGAATTTTTTTTTGACCCTATATTAGGTGGGCGGACCTACTTATGGTTTTGTGCATGGGTTTCGCACATGGTTTTGGGCATTATGGTTTTGTGCCCATGGTATTTTGTAGATTCGATTAAGGGAACTACAATTATGTTCTAATCTAGGGTTAATGGATTGGGGTTTATGAATGCTTCGACATGTATATATGTATTGTAACATTGAAAGGAACATAATGAAAAATCATTCTGGTAGTCTCCGGCTTTGGGATCCAGGGGAAAATCTCTGTGTATTTGTTTTGTGTTTCTCCCCATTGTATATTTTCAAATTTTAAGAATTTTCTTGCAAGTAATTTATGTACAGGGTTAAAACCTACACATCCAAAGGAAGCAAAAAGAAAGGAGCTATTGGAATCATTAAAAGACTCAAGGTGATCTCCCTCTCTTTGGAGTCAAGGATCACTTTTGAAGAAAACCATCTTCATCAAGAAGAAGTTTTCTAATATCTATATCATCATCCATTTCAAGAAGGAAATAAGGGGAGAGTATTCACAAGTAAGTATATCTATGTCAACATCTGAATTTGTAAAAATGTCTTTTTGGAAGGAAAGCAACAAACTGGTTGGGGCTTCAAACTTTCTTGCATGGAAGAAAAGGAAAGAACTAAACCTCATAGAAAATGAGGTCATGGAACATGCTAAGCGCTCAATCACCAAAACTCCAAAGGAATATGCTCAACTACTTGCAAAGTATATGAAAGGGGAAGTAAGGTCTCAAAGGATTCTCATAGAATCCATCAAGGATCCCCTCATTCCCTATGTATCAAAATTAGAAACATCAAAAGAAATATATGACAAACTTGTAGAATTGTGCTCCATAAGAACTGCAGGAGATGTAATCTCATTAAGACAAGAACCCTAAAAGATGAAGATATCAAAAGAAGAAGGAATAACCTCATACTTTATGAGGATATCTGAAGTAAGAGATCAACTACAAGAAATGGGAGAGATAATGTTTGACAAAGAGATGACTACCATAATTATCAATGCACTATCGGAAGAATGGGGAAACTTCACATAAAGTATATATGATAAGAAGGAAACTACTCCATTCAATGATTTGTGGTCACTATGCAAAAATTGAAGAAACCAGGTTGAAGGAAAAAATCGATGTAGGATCAAATGAGCAAACTCAAGCATATGTTGCTATGACAAAAAAAAGGGAAGTTTGGGAAATTTTGTCCTCAAAAAAGAAAGAAGAATATGGCAAAGGTTCAATGCTACAGATGTCAAGAATATGGGCACTATAAGAGAGATTTTCCCAAGCTCAATAAGGTCAACAACAAAATATGAAGAGAAGAAACCCATATCACTGAAGAAGTGGAGGAAGGTGAAAAGAATAAATCCAAGGAGGAAGTAAAAGATCTCTACTATGATTGAGATAGTCTTCCTCACCTAGTTATTTTCAAGTTTCTATTTTCAAGTTTTTTGTTGTATACCCATAATGATAGGATGCATCATGAAATCACAAAAGCATATGATTGAAAGCAAGAACTCATGACATCATCATAGGAAGCATGAAAGACAACTGAAATAGAAGTCTATGGTAGTCACCAATAGAACGATGTAGTTCATGGTAACCTCATTAGAAGCATAAGTAGTACTTATGAGAAGAAGAAAAACATCTAGTATAAAGCTCATCATACATCATTCACGAGGAGCATTTGTTGAATAAGGATGATCAAGATAGTCTATTGGAATCTTCATTGGAAGGTTCACCTATTGGAAGAAGTAAGTGTCTTGCTAAGAACTCCACCTTGTATGGGATTCTATTAATGATGGTATGATGTTAAAACAATTGAAGCAGGTTACCGTGATTGAAGTTCTTTCAATCAAAGAAGTTGTCGAAGGAAGTCTAGATGACCTAAAAATAAATAAGATGAGGTATGTATGTTTGTATTTAATAAAATTGATTCATGTCATATAGTTGCAAGTAGCAGGATAAATTCTCTATCTCATGGGCATAATCAAAAGAAAGGATATACTCCTTTGGAAGGATGCATGAAGGCATGGTTCACACATTGACTAGATGAAATCAACATAATATGTCCTCATATGAAATATGAGGTGGTTGACAAAGTTGAAGGAACTATGATTGGAAATTCCTGTGATGAAATAAAAGGATGAGATCATGAAAAATGCAACTATGGAATAGGCAATCAACATCCAAGGACTAAAAGATTTGACTGTGATATCTCCATGGGAAAGATATGAAGATCCTAATAAAGTATGGAAAAGAAAGTGAACCTTGAAATTATATATCTTTTTGGAGATGTGTCAATATGTTTGTAGGATGTTGATGCAAGAAGGAGATGTGCTTATAAAATACCATCACAAAGGTAATCTTGATTTAATATTCATTTTCTATTTTTTAACGATATCTGAATGGGATAATGTAGGGTTTCCAATGAAATATCTGTAGATTTCATCTACAATTGATGTTCATGTGGTAGGATGAAAGATCCTGAAGGAAAGATGACATGCAGAAGTAGCAAGGTATGAAGGAAGGCCAAATATGGACTAATTGATCACTTTCTGATGAAATAAGGATGACATGATTGACATGATTCATGAATGAAAGTGATGGATGGTATATTCCCTATGAAGAGGTCCTAAAAGATGTAGGCTCCATATCAAAGAAGAAATTCATGACATCGAAGGATGAAGTCCTACAAGTAGTTGGTTGTCCCATGATCTCCACCTAGAGAGCCGCTGAAAGAAAGTCTCTAGTCAAGAGGGAGCTTGGACAAGTCCCTCGTTAAGAGGGAGCTTGGATACATTCCTTACATAGAAATGGGTACATTCCTTTAATGGAATGGGAATCCTCCCTAGTTGAGATGTAGAGATAGACACACTATTCTTGTATTCACTTGGGAAGATAGAATAGAGGATTAGGTAAGCATCTCAATTCTGATACTCTTTGAGGATGTGATAAGGTATCCAAGTTAAGAGTAGTCATATAGGACCGATATTCTTTGAGGACTGGGAATCCAAGATAAGAATAGCCCTAGTGGAACATACTATGAGAGAACACTGGTAGGATATGTTCCGAGAGAGACAATGAAGAGGGTGTCTATAAATCATTGGTCTCGCCAACATTGTGCTCTGATGTTGTGGAGAGATAAAGCGGTTAGACAAGGCCTTACTATGTGATAATGTTGGATGATATGATGCTATACAAATGGGTTACCAATTTGACTCTTCTTATTATAATTCTTCAAATTGAGAATGTCCAAGTATCTTGTATGGATTATGAATACCTCCCTAGTTAAGAGGGAGTGTTGAAATATGTAACTAGGTTTGATCTTCATAATGGCATATGTAATGTTTATTTTATATATTTAATGAAAAGATAAAAATAAATTTATTATTATTGATCTTGAGGCATGGGTTTCATGCTTAAGGGAAATTTATTTTAGGTCAATCTCCCATTGAGAGCTTGTAGGATTTGTCATTGAGCCTATAAAGCCAAAAGAGTCATTGTCATGTATGAATAACCCTTCCTGGGCTTGTTACATATTGTAAAGAAGATTATTTGAGTCAAAGTCAAATTCAAATACCCCTCCAAGACCTTTTCAAATGAAAATAATCAAGTAGGCCTACAAAAGTGCAGTTGACCTCTCTAGAAGGTAAAAGTCAACATATTTGAGGGCTCAAGGAGGGATATATAAAGAGAAACTTGACCTCTCTCAAGACACATTCGCTCAAGAATACAAGAGTTTGATATAATCAAGAAAAGGAGTCTATTACCTAGCAAAGAAGGAAGGAAGAAGAGTGAAGTGTTTTATGATATGTTTTGGGCTAATATTCCTCCACACGTGCAAAGTCTAGGGCATCATCCAGCAGCTAAAGAGGCCGAAAATTGTAGTCCCTTAAAGAAGCCAAAATTTGGGAAAAGGAAGGACCATATGGTAAGCTGAAGATTCAAGAAGAGAAGAAAAATATAAGTGAAGTCAGAAAGAGGAAAAACAAACCATATTCCAGCCACACGCGTGACCTAGGGTTTCTGAAGTAGAAACTGAAACTGTAGGTCTGCTACAACCACCTAAAATTTTGAGTTAGGGACGAAATTTGAAGCTATGACACAGGTTTGCCTAGCATTGAATTGGAGAAGAAGAATTTCATCGAGGTGAAGCATTGACTTGGTCTTGGAGGGGTTGTAGGTAAAGGGTCAAAGGTCTTGGAATTTGTTAATTGAATATTCAATAAGAAGAATAATTTTGTGGATTTTCCTTTCAAGCTTGGAGAGGTTTTGGCCCTAGATGATAGCCTATATCTTGTGTCCTTTGTCTCATTGTTCTTTATGGCTTGGTATCTATTTGATGAAGAAGAACATATAATAATAAACAATTCAAAGAAGAACCTAATTAATAAAATTAAAAAGTCTTCACAAGTAGTTGTCATTGTTGTAGAAATCACCTCATCTCTCCGCCATGGATTTTTCAACATAACCAACATATCACCAACATAGAAACCATGGAAAATCATCCACAACATCACCATCATAATCAGTACAAATGATCATAGACCAAAATAGGAAAATATTTCTTATTAAGATGAGAAAAAATGTCAACCAAGTCAAGGAATTCCAAGTATTGCCAGACCATAGATTGGGATGAACGAAATCTCTCTTTTAGCCAATCACCCCTACGTAATATTCCAAGAGTGAATGTGGGATCTCATGTGTTAAACTAAAACAAAACCAACTAGAGCTTCCAGAGGCCAAGCCACCTCAACCCTCAATCACATTGATCTCACCTACACGGTCCAAAAATCACTAACATCAACCATATCGGTCTCTACCCAAGCTGTCAAGGGCTCCAGGAACTAGCAACTCAACCCACAACCTGCCAGGGCTCCAGAGAATTTGTCCCAACCCATGACTCTAGGGACTAATAACTCAACCCATAAAGCTTTAGAGCATTTTTCCCACCTGGCAGGCTCCATGAACTGGAAACACAACCCAAGTTGTTCCAGGGCTCCAGAGATTTTTTTCCAACCCACAAGCATAGGGAACCTGAGCACCAATTACAAAAACAAGTGGAAACCCACAACACCATGGATATTCAGGAAATGGAAAGGCAAGGCTGAAACCAATGTTAATCTAAGAAAATCTCCATGCCAATGACAACACATAACCAATGAAACACATGTATATACCATGCATAAAAAAATCAACAAGGAGATCATACATGCAACTTGTTACCTGCAAAGAAATCCATTTGTAGTTGTTGATCCAACTGTCTCCTTACGCTTCCTTGCTTTCCTTGCTTGCTTTCTCCAAATCCAAGTGAATACTAGAAGGCTCCAAGCATGCTCCAAGAATTCTCTACGTGTTCAAGAGTATGAGAGAATGAGGGAATGAAAGGGGAGAGCCAAAACTGAACTGCAAAAAACTGTGAAATGTTTCTTTGAAGCCTTTTTATCATTGATGTCTCACTTTTCCTCTAATTTCCCCTGCATGCGAATTTGTGTCTCTTCATCTTCCTTTCCGCATATTTTCCTTTATTTCCTTAATTAAATGCCATTTATTGCCTCTTTGCCTTTGCCAATTTCCCACCAATTTCCATAGCCATTATTAATCCACAAGTGGTTCCCACTAAAGTGTTTTCCCAACATTAAGCTTGGAATATGTGTCCCATGACCTTGGTTTTATTTTATTTACAAGGAAAATCAACCAGGGGCTATTACAAACCGCTCCCCCTTGGGCGAACACCATCCTTGGTGTTCAATGATGCTTATAACTAGTAAAACATGCTTCCCATGGATCTTTATAACACAACTCGATGCAATATTTACATCATACTAAACTACTGAAAACATGAACACCATACTGCTTATTGGAGCTTTATAGCACAACTCGATGCAATATTTACAACATACTGCTTATTGGAGCTTTATAACATAGCTCATTGCAGCCTATACAATACACATATGCATATATAAATATAACTAAGACACATAAACCAAACACATATGCTTAACCAAAAAATAAGGAAGGATACAAAGCCCACATATGATCAACCATCTCCCATGTAGCTTCATCGGGCCCAAAGTGCTTCCATTGCACTTTAACTTGCTCGATTGCTCTATTTTGGAGCATGAGTTGTTTCCACTTCAAAATGCATTGAGGTTATGGATGGAACTCTCCCTCTGGTTCCAATTGCAATATAGACCAATCAATCACATGATCAACATCCTGGACATAACTATTAAGCAATGAAACATGGAAAACATCATGGAATTTCACTATTGGTGGTAGTGCAAGTCTGTAGGCCACTGGTCCATTCCTCTCAAGGTTCTCAAAAGGACCACAATACCAACATGTCAGCTTGGCACATGACCCAACCCTCAAGGATATCCTCTTGGGCTTGATGCACAAGTACACATGCTCCCCAAATTCAAACTCCTTGAATTATCTATGCTGATATGCATAACTATTTTGCTTGTCCATTTGTTTGCGGATGATAAGTTGTACTGAAAGCTAACTCTGTCCCCAAGCCTATAAACAAATTCTTCCAAAACATAGAAGTGAACTTGGCATCTCTGTCTGATATAATTTTCTTGGAAACACCATGCAATATCACTATCTCCTTGATGAAGATATGAGGTACCTCACTAGCTAAATTTGTAGACTTCACTGCAATGAAGCGAGCTACCTTGCTCAACTTGTCAACCACAACCATGCTAGAATCATGTTGTCTCGATGTGCTCGACAAACCTGTAACGAAGTCCATGGAAATGACCTCCCATTTCCATTCTGGATGATATGATTCTATAAAAATGGGTTACCAATTTGACTCTTCTTATGAGAATTCTCCAAATTGAGAATGTCTAAGTACCTTGTATGGATTATGAATACCTCCCTAGTTAAGAGGGAGTGTTGAAATATGTAACTAGGTTCGGTCTTCATAATGGCCAATGTAATGTTGATTTTATGTATTCAATGAAAAGAGAAAATAAATTTATTATTATTGTTCTTAAGGCATGGGTTTCATGCTCAAGGGAAATTTATTTTAGGTCAATCTCCCATTGAGAGCTTCTAGGATTTGTCATTGAGTCTATAAAGTCAAAAGAGTCATTTTCATGTATGAATAACCCTTCTTGGGCTTATTACATATTGTAAGGAAAATTATTTGAGTCAAAGAGAAATTCAAATACCCCTCCAAGACCTTTTCAAATGCAAAGAATCAAGTTGGCCTGCAAAAGTGTAATCGACCTCTCTAGAAGGTAAAAGTTAGCCTATTTGAGGGCTCAAGAAGGGATATATAAAGAGAAACTCGACCTCTCTCAAGACACGTTCACTCAAGAATACAAGAGTTCGATCTAAACAAGAAAAGAAGTCTATTACCCAACGAAGAAGGAAGGAAGAAGAGCGAAGTGTTTTCTAATCTATTTTGGGCTAATATTCCTCTACACGTGCGAAATGTAGGGCATCATCGTGCAATGAAAGAAGCCAAAAATTAGTCCCTCAAAGAAGCCAAAATTTGGGTCAAGGAAGGTCCATATAGTAAGCTGAAGAGTCAAGAAGAGAAGAAAAAGATAGGCGAAGTCAGAAAGAGGCAAAAATAACCATATTCTAGCCACACATGTGACCTAAGGTTTCTTTAGTAGAAGCTGAAATTGCAGGTCTACTACAACCACCTAAAATTTTGAGTTAGGGCCGAAATTTGAAGCTATGACACAGATTTGACTAGCTTTGACTTGGAGAAGAAGAAGTTCATCCAGAGCAAGCATTGACTTGGTCTTGGAGGGGTTGTAGGTAAAGGGTCAAAGGTCTTGGAATTTGTCAATTGAAGATTCTATAAGAAGAATAATTTTGTGGATTTTCCTCTCAATCTTGGAGAGGTTTTGGCCCTGGATGATAGCCTATATCTTGTGCCCTTTGTCTCATTGTTATTTATGGCTTGGTATCTATTTGATGAAGAAGAAAATATAATAATAAACAAGTCAAAGAATAACCTAATTAATAAAATTAAAAAGTCTTCACAAGCAGTTGTCATTGTTGGAGAAATCACCTCATCTCTCTGCCATGGATTTCTCAACATAACCAACAGACCACCAACATAGAAACCATGGAAAATAATCCATAACATCACCATCATAATCAATACAAATTCTCATAGATCATAATAGGAAAATATCTCTTATTAGCATGTGAAAAAATGTCAACCAAGTCAAGGACTTCCAAGTACCACCCAACCATATATTGGGATGAACCAAATCTCTCTTTTAGCTAATCACCCCTGCACCATATTCCAAGCATGAATATGGGATATCATGTGTTAAACCAAAACAAAACCAACCGGGGTTTCCAGAGGCCAAGCCACCTCAACCCTCAAACACAATGATCTCACCTACATGGTCCAAAAATCACTAACATCAACCATATTGGTCTATACCCAAGCTGTTAAGGGCTCCAGGAACTAGTAACACAACCCACAACCTTCGAGGGCTCCAGAGCATTTGTTCCAACCCATGAATCTAGGGACTAATAACTCAACGCACAAGGCTCTAGAGCATTTTTCCCGACTGACAGGCTTTAGGAACTAGTAACAAAACCCAAATTTTTCCAGGGCTCCAGAGCATTTGTTATAACCCACAAGCATAGGGAACTTGAGCACCAATTACAAAAACAAGTGGGAAACACACAAAACCATGGATATTTAGGAAATGGAAAGGCAAGGCTGAAATAACTGTTAGTCTAGGAAAATCTCCATGCCAATGACAATAAATAACCAACGAAACACATGCATAAAAAAATCAACAAGGAGATCATACATGCAACCTGTTACCTACAAAGAAATTCATTTGTAGTTGTTGATCCAACTGTGTCCTTCCACTTCCTTGTTTTCCTTACTTGCTTTATCTAAATCCAAGTGAATACTAGAATGCTCCAAGAATGATCTATGTGCTCAAGAGTATGAGATAATGAGGGAATGAAAGGGGAGAGCTAAAACAAAACTGACAGAAGTTGTGAAATGTTTCTTTGAAGCCTATTTATCATTGATGTCTAATTTTCCTCTAATTTCCCTTGCATGCAGATTTGTGTCTCTTCACCTTCATTTCCACCTATTTTCCTTTATTTCCTTAATTAAATTCCATTTATTGCCTCTTTGCCTTTGCCAATTTCCCACCAATTTCCGTAGCCATTATTAATCCACAAGTGATTCCCACTAAAGAGTTTTTCCAACATTGAGCTTGGAATACATGTCCCATGACCTTAGTTTTATTTTACTTACATGGAAAATCAGCCAAGGGTTGTTACAACACACCCCCCCCCCCCAACTTGGGGGAACACCGTCCTTGGTGTTCAATGATGCTTATAACCAGAAAAACATGTTGCCCATGGATCTTTATAACATAACTCGACACAACATTTCGATCCTAGTAAACTGCTGAAAACATGAACAACATACTGCTTATTGGAGCTTTATAACACAACTCGATGCAATATTTACAACATACTACTTATTGGAGCTTTATAACATAGCTCATTACAGTCTATACTATACACATGCATATATAAATATATCTAAAACACATATTCTTAACCAACAAATAACAAAGGATACAAAGCCCACGTCCGGTCAACCATCTCCCATGTAGCTTCATCGGGCCCAAAGTGTTTCCATTTCACTTTAACTCGCTTGATTGCTCAGTTATGGAGCATGCGTTGTTTCCACTTCAAAATGCATTGAGGTTATGGATGGAACTCTCCCTCTGGTTCCACTTGCAATATAGACCAATCAATGACATGATCAACATCCTAGACATATCTCTTATGCAATGAAACATGGAAAACATCATGGAATTTCACTATTGGCGGTAGTGCAAGTCTGTAGGCCATTGGTCCAATCCTCTCAAGGATCTCAAAAGGTCTGTAATATCAAGGTTCCAACTTGGAACATGACCCAACCCTCAAGGAGATCCTCTTGGGCTTGATGTGTAAGTACACATGCTCCCCAAATTAAAACTCCTTGAATGTTCTATGTTGATATGCATAACTCTTTTGCCTGTCCATCTGTCTGCGGATGATAAGTTGTACTGAAAGCTAACTCGGTCCCAAAGCCTGCAAACAAATTCTTCCAAAACCTAGAAGTGAACTTGGAATCTCTATCTAATATAATTTTCTTGGGAACACCATGCAATCACACTATCTCCTTGATGAATATATGAGCTACCTCACTAGCTAAATTTGTAGAGTTCACTACAATGATGTGAGTTACCTTGCTCAACCTGTCAACCACACGCATGATGGAATCATGTTGTCTCGATGTCCTCGACAAACGTATAATGAAGTCCATGGAAATGACCTCCCATTTCCATTCTGGAATCAAAACAGGCTGCAATAAACCAACTGGATGCTTACATACTACTTTCACCTATTGCCAATCTAATCATCTCACAACAAACTCAACCACCTCTTTCTTCAAGTTCAGAGAATGGTAGAACTTCTTGACTACTGTCAAAGTTTTCTAATATCTTGAGTGGCCTAAATACAACTTGACATGAAACTCCCTCATGATAAGCTTCTTGAGCTCACTGCTATCTGGCATATAAATCCTATTCCTGAATCTGGATAAGTCATATGTTGTGAGGTGATACTCATCCCTATCACCTTCACCCTACTATTGTAATCTCTACTTCAACTACTGCTACCTGTCATCATGTTGCCCTGCCTGCAATATATGCTCCTGTAAATCTATCCCATAAGAGATCACAACTGAAATGTGATTCACTTGCACTGCCCTATTAAGAGCATTTGCAACCTTTTTTTCCTTGCCCTTGATCTATCTAATCTCAAAGTCAAACTCACTGAGGGTATCCAACCATCTAGCTTGCCTGGCATGCGAATTGGGTTGGTCAAACAAGTACCTCAACCCACTATGATCACTCATTAGAATAAACCTCCTGCCAAGAAGATAGTGTCTCCACATCTTCAATGCATGAATGATAACTACCAACTCAAGGTCATGAGTCACATAGTTTTGCTCTTGCTCATTCAACTTCCTTGACTCATAGCATACCACTTTCCCTTCCTTCACCAAGACTCCACCAAGTCCTTGCTTGCAAGCATCTATACAAACCAAAAACTCCTTATCAGGGTCTATAATCTTCAAAAATGGAGCATTTGTAAGCAAATGCTTCAACTGCTCAAAACTAGATGCACACTCAGTCCATTCAAACTTCTTCCCTTTCCTCTACAAATATGTAATAGGATATCCAATCCATGAGAAGTTCCTGATGAACCTCCTGTAATTACCTACTAGTCCCATGAATGACCATTTCTCATCCACATTCCTAGGAGTTGGCCACTCCATGATAGCTTTAATGTTTTTTGGGTCCACTAATATCCACTCCTTGGAAACAACATGTCCTAAGTAATGAAATTGATACTAAAATAAACCGAACTTTCTAAGCTTGGCATACAACTGATGCTCTCTCAACAATATCAACACTATTGCCAGGTGCTCTGCATGATCTTCCCCATTCTTAGAATATTTCAATATATCATCAATGAACACTATCACAAACTTGTCTAGGTAAGGATGCAACACACTATTCATCAAACACGTGAAAGTGGATGGAGCATTATGAAGACCAAAAGAAACCACCACAAACTCATAATGTCCATACCTGGTGTTGAATACCTATACCAATAGGTTTCATATTTCATGATTGGATATCAAATGTCCAAATATGCTCTGCTTTGATAATGCAAAGATCCCATATTTCCTTAGCAAGACAATGTCTGTCTCAATTTTCATAAAAACTCAATTTTGATGGATGGTCCAACAGTTTAATCTGGATCAGGCCATGTTTTCAATTTATGTTGTAGAATAGTCACCTTGTTAAAATACCCGTAATCAATGCACAACCTGAGAGTACCATCCTTCTTATTTATAAACAACACTGGTGCACCCCAAGGTGATACACTTGGCCTGATGCATCTCTTATTAAGCAGTTCCTTTAGCTGCAAATTCAATTCCACCAACTCCGGAGTACTCATCTTGTACAATGGCTTTGATGTTAGTGTTGCTCTCAACATCAACACAATAGAAAAGTCCACTTCCCTATGAGCACGAAAATCTGAAATATATGCAAGAAACACATCCTGAAACTACTGAAAAACATGATACCTCTTTAAGAACTCATCATCCTTAACATCCTTCCTTTTGTCACTGGAAATATGAACTGCAAATAATACACATCCTTTCCTGCAACTGCGCATTGCCTACATAGT
This sequence comes from Pinus taeda, assembly GCA_000404065.3. NCBI lineage: Eukaryota > Viridiplantae > Streptophyta > Pinopsida > Pinales > Pinaceae > Pinus > Pinus taeda. The sequence continues at coordinate 192,132 of APFE031739982.1, read as the reverse complement.
TGTAACCATTCTTACTGATGTAGGCTTCTTCTTTCCCTGCAACATTCTCCCTTCTCCATCATCATCTGAGAACTCAATAGCCTTATCATAGCAATCTACAATAGTCCTCTGAATGAAAAACTAATCCATGCCTAAAATCATACTATATGATCCCAAAGGAAGCACATTTAGATGTGCTTATGTAGGCATACCATTCAGCTCAAATGTACAATATCTCACCCGCTGATGAACTCTTCTCTTGGTCCCTCTAGTGAACTACACTAGCCAAGATTCTACATGCACTTCTATCGCAGCGGCTACAACCACCCTCCAAAATTTTTCCTTAGCTTCGTTTTGGAGCCTCCCTACCATCCATCCTTAGCAGCATGTCTTTCACTGTCAAGCGCACAAGATTTAGCTGAGTTTCAATGGCCTGCCAGCCTGTGCATGTCATCTTGTTTGTCTCCCTCCCACAGACCAACATTTCGGACTTAGACTATTTGCTGGCTGAGAGACTCCCTCAGAAAATTATGCAATTTTGGAGGGTAACCAACCTTCCCTCCAAAAATTGCGTAAAATAGCAGGGAAACCTGCTGGGCTCTAGAATTGCGCAGAATAGTGAGGCAATTCTCCTTCAGAAAACTGCGCAATCTGACCCAGCACTGGGCCTCAGCCCAAAATTTGTGCAATTCTGGGAGGCAGTGACCTGCTCAGCCCAGAAATTGCGCAATGCCTGACAGACAACTAGCTCTGCTCAGCCCAAAAACTGCGGAAATTTTCATCCCAGGCTTGCAGACCAATGCATGTGCCTTCAGGTTGATCAGTTCCCTATGGGACCGAGCAAAACTGATTTGCATGCATGGGTTGTTTTTCCGGAAATAGAAAAGGGTAGCATGCAAAAGGCATCCCTAGATTTTAGGGATCTATTTTTAGCAGCTGGAGGTTACATGCAAAGATCATGTTAGAAACCTCTTGCCAAGTGTTGCTTTTTCCTAGATTTGTGGCAGGCACGTCTTAACCTCGATCTTATCAAAACTTATGAATCAGATGCTGCAGAGCTCATTCCTCACACTGATCTTGTAGCTCTGATGTCCCAAATCACATCCAGGAGTCTTTGGCACTTTCACCTTAGCTGTTTCAAGGTAAGTCTGCTTCTCATGTCTTGCGTTGTGTTTCTGTTGCTTTTTGTGTTTTGCTTTGTGTAAGTGTTGTCTGCTTGATTTCAATGAGCGCTTGTTGTCGTTCCAATGTATGTTAGCTTGTAGAAGCACTATTTTAGTTTTCGTTTGCATCTCACTGCTGTCACATGCATGACATTGTTTTTTCACCGACGATCATCATTGCGGCAACCCATTTCACACACATGCATGTTTTCCCGTTTTCTGAATCCTGCATTTACTGTTTGCATGCATGATCATTCCCTCTTGTTTGCACTCAGTTTCACCATGCATTCAAACTTCTCATGTTTTAAGTTGCCCGTCGGCGGGTCTGGGCTGCCTTTGCCCAGACCTTGCCTTGCCTGGCTAGCATTGCACATTTCTGGAAGTGAACGCTCTGCCTTGCCTCCAAAAATGGCACAAGGCTGGTCTAACACTAACCTCCAGGCTTGAATTGTGCAACTCAGGAAGTGAAGGATCTGCCTTGCCTCCAAAATTTGTGCAAGACTGGCCTAGCATTGACCTCCAAACTTGCATTGCACAATTCTTGGAGGCAGTGCTTTACTGGTCCAAGAAACTACGCAATGCAATTTGCTGGTTTTGCATGTCATTGCTGACCGAAATTGTGCATTGCACAGTTTGAGTCCTCAGCAGGCCAGGCTAGACTGTGCATTGCACAGTTATAACGACATTAACCTCCTAAAAACCCAGACTGTGCCTTATGCAGTTTTGGCAGTCAGTCTCCCAACCTCCCAGTGAAAATTGCACAATCATCACAGAGAGTCACACATGTATGTTACATGTCAGTCCTCCAGTTTATTTTGATTTTCAACTGACATATTTCTTGCCATGTGTGTTGCTCTCTCCAGGTATCACAAGTGTTCGTCTGCCTCTCAGCAGTACAAGCAGACGAACACCTATGAAGGCTAGAATTACACATTTAAGGTAGTGAAGGCTCTGCCTTACCTCCAAAAATTTTGCAAGTCTGGCCCAAAACTGACCTCCAATCTTGCATTGCGCAATTCTGGGAGGTAGTGCTTTACTGGCCCCAGAAATTGTGCAATGTAGTTTGCTGGTTTTGCATGTCACTACTATCTAAAATTGTGTATTGCGTAGTTTTAGTCCTCAGCAGGCTAGGCTGTTGCATTGGGCAGTTCTAGCAGTCAGTCAGCCTCCCGACAGCTCAAATTGTGCCTTGCACATTTTTGGCAGTCTGTCTCCCAGCCTCCTGGTGAAAACTACGCAATCTTCACAGACAGTCACACATGTATGTTACATGTCAGTCCTCTAGTTTCTTTTGGTTTTCAACTGATAGATTGCTTGCCATGCATGTTGCTATGTATCCAGGTATCACAGGTGTTTGTCTGCCTCTCAATAGTACATGTATAGCGGCCTCAGAGAGAAGAGTCAAAGGACACGTTTGAGAATGCAACTAGGGATGTAGTCGATCAAGTGTCTATTAACTTACCTATCTACAAAGACATCAAGTTGTTCATGGACAATAATATCAAGATGAAATGGCAGTGACATCATAACGAGCAATACCATCAGCAGCAGTAGAAGGTAGCAGACCTGCGCGTGGCAAAGGCAAGAGGAAGGTTGTTGACAGCGCAGAGGCGGAGCAAAGTTGCAAGTTCAAGCAGATCCACTTGTGATAAGAGGAGCTTTGGAGATTGAGGCTATGAGGTGATAGTGTGATAGGAGGATTGCGCGAAGGTAGAGAGAAACATAGAAGGATTTATAGGTTCTAAAGCGACAACTCAAGGAAGAACAAGAGTTGCACAAATGAGAGAAATAGTTGCAGCAAGAACAAGTACAATAGGAGGCACAACATGCACAGACTGATGAAACTGCACCCATACAAGTTATAGAGCCATCCCAGCATCTGGCATGGAGCAGACATGGTGAGCAATGTTGCTAATTGCATGAAAAGGTGTTGAGGAGCATGAATGTCATTGTGTGCACGCATGTGATCCCACCATTGGCACACTCACCAAGCTAAAGACAACAACCAAGTCCGATTGGAGATGAACATCTATGTTGACAATTTGATGTGCACAGTCACCAACACACACTTGGAGATCAACACAGACACTATGCATCGGTATGCTATTGGTCCAATTGCACTCAAGTCAATGATGCACATGTTATCAGACAAGTTGGACAGAGTATCCATATTAGTGTACTTGGATGCAACAGAGGCAAGAGTTCGCTTTCAGTGGGATGTCACCATTGAGCACACAGACACCATCACAGACAACTAGGCTTGGCATCAGTTCACCACCATCAGCGATCATGAGGATGTCGAAGAGTTGGTCTTCCCACAGTTGTCCGCATCTTAGTGATGTCTTGCTCAAGACTATTTTTGTCTCTCATGGGTACATGTGCAGATTATATGTAACATCTTGAAAAGTGAAAGTCCAAGTGTCAATAGTTGAATGTAACATTCATGTAGTAGTTGAAGAGTCACGAGTGTAGGTGAAGAGTTACAAAGGGGAATGTCAAGGGTCACCCCAACCTTTGCTATTTATAAAACCTCATAACTCATTATAAGGGCTTTTAGGCAGCCAAGCTTTTGATAGGAGTATCTTAAAGAAAGCTTGGAGAGTATTGTAATGAGCCTTGACTTCTCCATAGTGCAGAGCTAATACATCTCTTTGGAGGAGTAGGTGGCAGTGACTGTAACGTTCTGTTATCGAGACTAGTGGTTGGCCATGGTTGTACTGTATGATTAGAACTTTCACTTCTTAATATAACACATCCAACATGTTTCATGCATATGTTGTTATTGTATTTTAGTTATCTTGGTTACCCTAATGATATATGTATCTATTTGCTTACACATGTATGTATAGACTCTTTCTGTATATGTATGTATTAATCTTACTAAGATATGCTGTTGGTTTAAACATCACTTTGGATTGTTGGTTCACTTGCCTTCCCATTTTTTATGCATCTTTGCTCATGTGTTCCCTTCTAAGCCACATGTTTCCACAGGTTTTCAAGGGATTCACTCACCCCACTTTCCGTGTGTTAGAATCGTTCATGCACCTTCCTTAGCTTGATGTGCATGTCACACCCTTGTTACCAACAAGGATATCTTACTTACCTCTATGCACAACTATGGTCAAGGCGATATCGTACGACTCATTGTTGGGACTCCTACACCAAACGATCTGAGGTCTAGTTGGGACTTCTTATAGGGGAGATCCCCTGACATGTTGGCAGGTACAACACTGTCAAAATTTTGGTGCTTGAAGGAGGGCTAGATGACAAGATGTGTCCTCTCATCCTGTTTTGAATCTTCTCACATCCATCATGGATACTGTCAGACTCATCCCTCCTAAATGTTTTTCACATACCGAACCTCTTGACATCACGAGAAAGTTTTTTGGTCTCTTATCAAAATTCATGTATGATGGTGAAGGTGAAGTAGCATGGCCTCAGAACTTAGAAGACTTCTATGCATTCGTTGAGGATGTAGATGAGTTCTATAAAAAACAGGCTAGTGTGTTGCTTGCACACACTTCACGAATCCCCACAACGATGGTGCGACAGTCTGCCACCTAACAACATGCACTCACTTGAGCATTTCTGTGATCTCATTGAATCTACTTTCTATCATTTTGATCCAGAAACTCTTGACAAAAAACCGTTAAAACAATGAAAGGCTCTACAAGAATCGCCTATGGATTTTTGGGACCGCTTCTGTGTATTGCAGTTTGAAGCCCCAAAATGTCAGATGAAATTCCAGTATCTCATGGATAGATTTGAATATTGTCTTACAAAATTTGTCAATCCCAAGAAGAAGTTGAAATTCAAACCTTGCTCAGCATACTTCAGTGATGGAGCTGCGCAATCACATATGAATACAATCGCTGTCACAAGTGTCTGT
>APFE031739982.1:134068-172387 GCA_000404065.3 Pinus taeda | reverse complement strand
AGGAGACATTTATTGAAAATGGCTGACTTGGAATGTCCTTCTCAGGTGCCTACCCTACCAAGTCCTCACACAACAGCGCCAACTTCCTCATCTGCAACACAAGAAGGGGCAGCACAAACTTCAAATCAGGGGCAGGACAAAGGTAAAGGCAAGGTAATGGAAGAAACAGAGGGCCAGCAGGAGCAACAGCAAGAGGGCCAACAGGGCCAGCAAGATCAACAACAGCAAGACCAGCAAGAAACTGATCAGCAGGATCAAGAAAAGCAAACAGCAGAAGGCCAGGCAGCTACCCAAGAAAAGACAACCAGCATGGCGCCTCCTAGACAGGATTCTAGGATGGACTCTTCAGTCCTCCAAACCCCTCAGAGGGAGGACATCAGCAGGAAAAGGGAGAGGGATACCCCTCTCACAGAAGGTCCAGAAAAAAGGCAGATGCTCAATCCATTTTCAGAAGAAGAAATGCATAGCCTTGAGACCTCTGCCAGTTCATTACATCAAGAGCAAGATAGGGCAGCACTTGGGGAGGTCAGCTCCTCAGGACAAGAAAAGAGTGCAGCTGCAAGCATAAAGCAGCATTTCATAGATGCTAAGAGGAGGAGTGAGCCACTCAAAATTAAGCTCTACAATCATTTGTTGAACATGGCCCCTCCAAACCAGCAAAAGGCTAATGACTGCCTTTGATGTACAAGGAGGCAAGATGACAATGAGCCATTTTGCCCCTACAGTGCAGCAACCTCAAACAGCTGCAGATTATATAAGGACAAACTTAGAAGTCCTTGCAAAAGACATCCACCCCATGGACCAGATCGAGCTCCACAAGCAAACGGGTGAGATGGTCTATGCCACCCTGGCAGACAAGACCTTGGTGAATTATAGGCTGCAAAACAGTTTGAACAACACAGCAGCACAGCTTGAGTTGGAGAGGGCATCCTCTCAAGCCAAGGACAATAGAATCAAGGCACTGGAAGAGATTATCATAGAGTTTGGGCATGATCCCAATGATGTTAAGGCCATACAGGAGGTCCTTAAACTAAGGGATGCAGATGTAGCTGCAATCAAGAAAAAAATGAAGATCTCACCAACTCTACATCCCCAAACAGATGAAGTTGCCCAACAAAGGCAAGAAAGGGATGTCACTGCACTGCTAATGACTTTGTACAAGGAGCTAATTGACACCCAACAAAAGCTGCAGGATACAGAGACTACCCTAGAAGCAACTATACAGAGGGGAGAAACAGGGCAGTCTTCCAAACCACCCACAGAGACAGTAGACCTCGAGAAGACCCCTAAAGAGGACATCCCTCCAAAGCAAAAAGAATCAGAAATAGCTCCAGCCACAACAGAGCCAGCTTCTACAGCACCACCAACAGAGCAGGACGAGAGCCTAGATATGCAAAAATTAAGGCAAGAACTCCAAGTGCTAGAGGCTCAAATGACAGAGCTAAATAAGGCCAAGGAAAGCTTAGCAAAGATAGAAGAGAAATATGATAAGTCTAAGCAAAGTGTGGCTGAGAGGGAGAGGGAAGTAAAAGCCCTAAGAAAGAAAATTGCAGAGCTGGAAAAGCAGCTCAATTTTGAGAAAGTGACAGCAGAGATCAAGCAAGTGATTTGGACTGCCATTGGAGAATCAATTACTAACCAATGGGAGTACATTGATGCTATATATGAGCAAATAGGACTCATTGGCAGGGCAAAGAAAGAACTATATAGAGCAAGAAACGCCCTTGGCAACATGGCAGACCTTGCCCCCAGGATGATTGAAATCCTAAATTACAGGACTGGTTCTCAGCTAATAAAAATGGGAATTTCTAATATAACTGAAACCATTTCCCTAATCAAAAGAACCACAACAATGAGGAACCTAATTCAGACACTGGACAGGAAGATCCATGATATACAGGCAGATATAACTAAGTTCCAGAATAGGTTCACAGCCCTGCAGGACAAAGGGCTTCCCAGCTTGGAAGAATTGGGGAAGCTTCTCTCTCATGAGAAATACATCAAGAGGGTGAGCACTTTTGCAGCAATTCAAATTGCTGATACATCTGGGTCATCTTCAGCAGGCCCATTAACAGGACAGGCTTTATTTGATAAATTAGATAATTTATTTTTTATTAAAAATGAGGTAGCACATTTATTTGATGAGCCTCCCCATTTCTATAAGTACACAGAGGCTGATGAGACCATAGGGTCAATTTTGAGGCATCAGCTTCCCCCTCAAGACATATGGCAGGACTTAATAAAACTACTTTTGAACCAAAGTTGAGGAATTAAATCTTTTTGCAGCAACACAGTCCATATTGCATCTACAGGAGGACAAAGCCATGACAGCAAGCATAAAAACACTGAGCCAACTCAGCACAGGTACTCGGCATCAACAGCAACATCAGCAGGTACAGGTGGCAGGGCCAAGAAGATACAAAAGGTCAAAGTGACAGAGCACTTCAATTCATATTTATGATAAAGCTGCGCAATTAACTCCGCAGTGCCCAAATGTCAAAAATTCGTCCTGACAGCAGTTAAAGGCTTTTAAGAGACATTTATGGTTGTATTAAACTCTCATCTACTCTCCTGTACAAATGTAAGAGATATTTTCCCTCTCAGATGACTCCATTCCTGAGATATTTTTGTATGTAAACCTCTATATATTCCCCCCCGCGTTTTTTTAGAGGGGTTGGACTCCGGATGTAAGAAATTCTCCTGATATCTTCTCTGTTATTCTGATATTGCAAGTTCTCAAACAGTTAATACAAAAAGGCAGTGGGATTTCTTCAATGATGTTGGTCTCTTGATCTCCTGATGGTGTGTGGCCCAGAGTTGCAGGATTCCTGTGTATTGCGTGGCTCAATAAGTTTTTCTCATGACTCCTTATTTCACCTGTGTTCCCTGTTATTCCATATCTCTTTCATGTTTTCTATACACTTGAAAATCTAGATAGTAAGGAGAAAGAATAGTCTCAGGATTTGGTCATTGGCTACCCTGAACTCAATCTAAACTATCTTGCATGTTTTCTTCTGATAAAGTATTTAAAGAGTAATTCTTCACTGCTACCTTTAGTATTGCATCATCACAGTTTGTTGTTGTTTAGGAATTCAAGTAATTGCTCCTAGATAACAAATCCCTTGTTACAATATTCAGCTTAAGTAAAGAAATCTTAATTGCTCTTTGCTGGTTGTATTCATCTCACTCTCACAATCTACATTTTTGTGTCATGCAATACACACAGGCCCTGTAGCTGCACCTCGCTGTAGTCAATACCTCAAGGGAAAACACTCCAAGACCCCATTGCCCAATGGATTGACCTAAACTGCAGATAAACTTTAAGGAAATCAGAAGCATCCTCCCAACCAAACACAAAAACAACCAAAATATTCACTCCATAACTAGCCTAAAACCTTCACTGAAAACAGTGACAAAATCTTATAGAGAGAGCCCTCTCTGACTGCAGCCAGGCTAGAAGCTGTAGCCCAAAGATTGGTTAGTGGTTACCCCGGCCGTATTCTCTTAGGAGTCAAAGAGAACAACCTGGGTGTTAACACCTGGTACGAAATGTGGTCTTGTAAATATCTTCTTCTTTGATGCACACCTAATGATATCCCGATCTCAAATCAATATTTGAGAATAATATTTCTCCCTTGAAGTGATTAGACAAGTCAACAATCTATGGCAATGGATACTTGTTCTTGATCGTCACCTTGTTAAAATACCCGTAATCAATGCACAACCTGAGAGTACCATCCTTCTTATTTATAAACAACACTGGTGCACCCCAAGGTGATACACTTGGCCTGATGCATCTCTTATTAAGCAGTTCCTTTAGCTGCAAATTCAATTCCACCAACTCCGGAGTACTCATCTTGTACAATGGCTTTGATGTTAGTGTTGCTCTCAACATCAACACAATAGAAAAGTCCACTTCCCTATGAGCACGAAAATCTGAAATATATGCAAGAAACACATCCTGAAACTACTGAAAAACATGATACCTCTTTAAGAACTCATCATCCTTAACATCCTTCCTTTTGTCACTGGAAATATGAACTGCAAATAATACACATCCTTTCCTGCAACTGCGCATTGCCTACATAGTTGTAACCATTCTTACTGATGTAGGCTTCTTCTTTCCCTGCAACATTCTCCCTTCTCCATCATCATCTGAGAACTCAATAGCCTTATCATAGCAATCTACAATAGTCCTCTGAATGAAAAACTAATCCATGCCTAAAATCATACTATATGATCCCAAAGGAAGCACATTTAGATGTGCTTATGTAGGCATACCATTCAGCTCAAATGTACAATATCTCACCCGCTGATGAACTCTTCTCTTGGTCCCTCTAGTGAACTACACTAGCCAAGATTCTACATGCACTTCTATCGCAGCGGCTACAACCACCCTCCAAAATTTTTCCTTAGCTTCGTTTTGGAGCCTCCCTACCATCCATCCTTAGCAGCATGTCTTTCACTGTCAAGCGCACAAGATTTAGCTGAGTTTCAATGGCCTGCCAGCCTGTGCATGTCATCTTGTTTGTCTCCCTCCCACAGACCAACATTTCGGACTTAGACTATTTGCTGGCTGAGAGACTCCCTCAGAAAATTATGCAATTTTGGAGGGTAACCAACCTTCCCTCCAAAAATTGCGTAAAATAGCAGGGAAACCTGCTGGGCTCTAGAATTGCGCAGAATAGTGAGGCAATTCTCCTTCAGAAAACTGCGCAATCTGACCCAGCACTGGGCCTCAGCCCAAAATTTGTGCAATTCTGGGAGGCAGTGACCTGCTCAGCCCAGAAATTGCGCAATGCCTGACAGACAACTAGCTCTGCTCAGCCCAAAAACTGCGGAAATTTTCATCCCAGGCTTGCAGACCAATGCATGTGCCTTCAGGTTGATCAGTTCCCTATGGGACCGAGCAAAACTGATTTGCATGCATGGGTTGTTTTTCCGGAAATAGAAAAGGGTAGCATGCAAAAGGCATCCCTAGATTTTAGGGATCTATTTTTAGCAGCTGGAGGTTACATGCAAAGATCATGTTAGAAACCTCTTGCCAAGTGTTGCTTTTTCCTAGATTTGTGGCAGGCACGTCTTAACCTCGATCTTATCAAAACTTATGAATCAGATGCTGCAGAGCTCATTCCTCACACTGATCTTGTAGCTCTGATGTCCCAAATCACATCCAGGAGTCTTTGGCACTTTCACCTTAGCTGTTTCAAGGTAAGTCTGCTTCTCATGTCTTGCGTTGTGTTTCTGTTGCTTTTTGTGTTTTGCTTTGTGTAAGTGTTGTCTGCTTGATTTCAATGAGCGCTTGTTGTCGTTCCAATGTATGTTAGCTTGTAGAAGCACTATTTTAGTTTTCGTTTGCATCTCACTGCTGTCACATGCATGACATTGTTTTTTCACCGACGATCATCATTGCGGCAACCCATTTCACACACATGCATGTTTTCCCGTTTTCTGAATCCTGCATTTACTGTTTGCATGCATGATCATTCCCTCTTGTTTGCACTCAGTTTCACCATGCATTCAAACTTCTCATGTTTTAAGTTGCCCGTCGGCGGGTCTGGGCTGCCTTTGCCCAGACCTTGCCTTGCCTGGCTAGCATTGCACATTTCTGGAAGTGAACGCTCTGCCTTGCCTCCAAAAATGGCACAAGGCTGGTCTAACACTAACCTCCAGGCTTGAATTGTGCAACTCAGGAAGTGAAGGATCTGCCTTGCCTCCAAAATTTGTGCAAGACTGGCCTAGCATTGACCTCCAAACTTGCATTGCACAATTCTTGGAGGCAGTGCTTTACTGGTCCAAGAAACTACGCAATGCAATTTGCTGGTTTTGCATGTCATTGCTGACCGAAATTGTGCATTGCACAGTTTGAGTCCTCAGCAGGCCAGGCTAGACTGTGCATTGCACAGTTATAACGACATTAACCTCCTAAAAACCCAGACTGTGCCTTATGCAGTTTTGGCAGTCAGTCTCCCAACCTCCCAGTGAAAATTGCACAATCATCACAGAGAGTCACACATGTATGTTACATGTCAGTCCTCCAGTTTATTTTGATTTTCAACTGACATATTTCTTGCCATGTGTGTTGCTCTCTCCAGGTATCACAAGTGTTCGTCTGCCTCTCAGCAGTACAAGCAGACGAACACCTATGAAGGCTAGAATTACACATTTAAGGTAGTGAAGGCTCTGCCTTACCTCCAAAAATTTTGCAAGTCTGGCCCAAAACTGACCTCCAATCTTGCATTGCGCAATTCTGGGAGGTAGTGCTTTACTGGCCCCAGAAATTGTGCAATGTAGTTTGCTGGTTTTGCATGTCACTACTATCTAAAATTGTGTATTGCGTAGTTTTAGTCCTCAGCAGGCTAGGCTGTTGCATTGGGCAGTTCTAGCAGTCAGTCAGCCTCCCGACAGCTCAAATTGTGCCTTGCACATTTTTGGCAGTCTGTCTCCCAGCCTCCTGGTGAAAACTACGCAATCTTCACAGACAGTCACACATGTATGTTACATGTCAGTCCTCTAGTTTCTTTTGGTTTTCAACTGATAGATTGCTTGCCATGCATGTTGCTATGTATCCAGGTATCACAGGTGTTTGTCTGCCTCTCAATAGTACATGTATAGCGGCCTCAGAGAGAAGAGTCAAAGGACACGTTTGAGAATGCAACTAGGGATGTAGTCGATCAAGTGTCTATTAACTTACCTATCTACAAAGACATCAAGTTGTTCATGGACAATAATATCAAGATGAAATGGCAGTGACATCATAACGAGCAATACCATCAGCAGCAGTAGAAGGTAGCAGACCTGCGCGTGGCAAAGGCAAGAGGAAGGTTGTTGACAGCGCAGAGGCGGAGCAAAGTTGCAAGTTCAAGCAGATCCACTTGTGATAAGAGGAGCTTTGGAGATTGAGGCTATGAGGTGATAGTGTGATAGGAGGATTGCGCGAAGGTAGAGAGAAACATAGAAGGATTTATAGGTTCTAAAGCGACAACTCAAGGAAGAACAAGAGTTGCACAAATGAGAGAAATAGTTGCAGCAAGAACAAGTACAATAGGAGGCACAACATGCACAGACTGATGAAACTGCACCCATACAAGTTATAGAGCCATCCCAGCATCTGGCATGGAGCAGACATGGTGAGCAATGTTGCTAATTGCATGAAAAGGTGTTGAGGAGCATGAATGTCATTGTGTGCACGCATGTGATCCCACCATTGGCACACTCACCAAGCTAAAGACAACAACCAAGTCCGATTGGAGATGAACATCTATGTTGACAATTTGATGTGCACAGTCACCAACACACACTTGGAGATCAACACAGACACTATGCATCGGTATGCTATTGGTCCAATTGCACTCAAGTCAATGATGCACATGTTATCAGACAAGTTGGACAGAGTATCCATATTAGTGTACTTGGATGCAACAGAGGCAAGAGTTCGCTTTCAGTGGGATGTCACCATTGAGCACACAGACACCATCACAGACAACTAGGCTTGGCATCAGTTCACCACCATCAGCGATCATGAGGATGTCGAAGAGTTGGTCTTCCCACAGTTGTCCGCATCTTAGTGATGTCTTGCTCAAGACTATTTTTGTCTCTCATGGGTACATGTGCAGATTATATGTAACATCTTGAAAAGTGAAAGTCCAAGTGTCAATAGTTGAATGTAACATTCATGTAGTAGTTGAAGAGTCACGAGTGTAGGTGAAGAGTTACAAAGGGGAATGTCAAGGGTCACCCCAACCTTTGCTATTTATAAAACCTCATAACTCATTATAAGGGCTTTTAGGCAGCCAAGCTTTTGATAGGAGTATCTTAAAGAAAGCTTGGAGAGTATTGTAATGAGCCTTGACTTCTCCATAGTGCAGAGCTAATACATCTCTTTGGAGGAGTAGGTGGCAGTGACTGTAACGTTCTGTTATCGAGACTAGTGGTTGGCCATGGTTGTACTGTATGATTAGAACTTTCACTTCTTAATATAACACATCCAACATGTTTCATGCATATGTTGTTATTGTATTTTAGTTATCTTGGTTACCCTAATGATATATGTATCTATTTGCTTACACATGTATGTATAGACTCTTTCTGTATATGTATGTATTAATCTTACTAAGATATGCTGTTGGTTTAAACATCACTTTGGATTGTTGGTTCACTTGCCTTCCCATTTTTTATGCATCTTTGCTCATGTGTTCCCTTCTAAGCCACATGTTTCCACAGGTTTTCAAGGGATTCACTCACCCCACTTTCCGTGTGTTAGAATCGTTCATGCACCTTCCTTAGCTTGATGTGCATGTCACACCCTTGTTACCAACAAGGATATCTTACTTACCTCTATGCACAACTATGGTCAAGGCGATATCGTACGACTCATTGTTGGGACTCCTACACCAAACGATCTGAGGTCTAGTTGGGACTTCTTATAGGGGAGATCCCCTGACATGTTGGCAGGTACAACACTGTCAAAATTTTGGTGCTTGAAGGAGGGCTAGATGACAAGATGTGTCCTCTCATCCTGTTTTGAATCTTCTCACATCCATCATGGATACTGTCAGACTCATCCCTCCTAAATGTTTTTCACATACCGAACCTCTTGACATCACGAGAAAGTTTTTTGGTCTCTTATCAAAATTCATGTATGATGGTGAAGGTGAAGTAGCATGGCCTCAGAACTTAGAAGACTTCTATGCATTCGTTGAGGATGTAGATGAGTTCTATAAAAAACAGGCTAGTGTGTTGCTTGCACACACTTCACGAATCCCCACAACGATGGTGCGACAGTCTGCCACCTAACAACATGCACTCACTTGAGCATTTCTGTGATCTCATTGAATCTACTTTCTATCATTTTGATCCAGAAACTCTTGACAAAAAACCGTTAAAACAATGAAAGGCTCTACAAGAATCGCCTATGGATTTTTGGGACCGCTTCTGTGTATTGCAGTTTGAAGCCCCAAAATGTCAGATGAAATTCCAGTATCTCATGGATAGATTTGAATATTGTCTTACAAAATTTGTCAATCCCAAGAAGAAGTTGAAATTCAAACCTTGCTCAGCATACTTCAGTGATGGAGCTGCGCAATCACATATGAATACAATCGCTGTCACAAGTGTCTGTCCATCATCCTCTCATCAAACAACTCCACCATCATAGAGTGATGTGGGAGAACATGCATAGACATCCATTCAACTGTCACATCCTCCCAACATCAATTCTCTCAATTTTCACGCAGATTTGGTTGCGAAGCCCATGGGTTGTCACATGCACGTCTTACCTCAACCTCCGTCTTCGTGTTCTGATGATCCTCTGGATTGCACTGTCTTGTGTCCTTCCATTCTAGACTCTACACCTATTGTGAACGAGGATCAAGCTATCGACGGAGTGGGTGTCGCACAACCAACCTGCGATGTCATTGATGAAGAGTATGACTGGGAACTTGAACATAAACTCACGGTGAAGGATGATTCCCTTCTGTCTGTGCCTCCTTCGTTTTTCCCTGACATCTTTAGTGATTCTGCCATCCCTGATTTTGCATGTGTATCTTCATTTACGGATGCACTCATTGTTGATTATTCGCAGAACACACCTGATGTCATTCCATCATCTGACAACGGAGAGGACAAATCATTCATTGAAGATCCACTTGATATTTCATCTGTTTTTTTTGAAAATGCAGAGGGTGAACATTATTGCTTCTCATCTACCCCTCTATGTGATTCATAAAATCATGAGGATGTCGACAAACATCCTCAATTTTCTAATCATGGTTGTCATGATCTCTGTACTTCTTCATTTGATCACGATGTTGATTCACTCACTGTTAATCTGTCTAAGTCACTAGTCTCCGATGATCTACCTATCAATGAAGTCGAAACCCTGCAGGCTGACGGGGCACTTCAGCCTGAGCTGATGGTTATGTTAGGCCCTCACTGTCCTGAGGTTGGTTTCACTTATGATCAGGAAATTGTTGAAACACGCAAGGCTCCTCACCATTATCTACTTTGCATTGAAGATCAACCAAACACCCAGATTTCACTTCCTCCACTTGAATTACACGATCCCATCGCTCTTACAATAGAGGAATCTTACACAGCTAGCACACTTTCATAACGTAAGTGGTTTTCCTTTCTCACATTTGCTTGCATGCCACAGTTAGGAGAATGCGTATGCTTAACATCTGCATGCAATGTAGCACAACACCATGGCAAATCCGCAGAGTACATGTCATGCGCTTTCACTCACTTCTATTTTGTTGATGCACTTAAACCCGAAGTGTGTTTGTCTTCAATGTTATATCTTTCATGTTTTATAGTTCACACAACTGTATTGTTCGCAAACCATGCCTTCACTAACATGGGTCGACCAATGTGCCAATGGCTACATTGGAAGTATTAATTTACGTGATCAGGCCCATGCACTGTTAGCTTAGGAGTAGGAGTAGTGTTTGCTTTACCTTGTTTGCTTGCATGCATTTTTTCTTGCTCACTTTATTTTCAAATTTTTTCTCCTGCTCTTCGCTCTTTAGTTGTTTGTTTTCTTGTCTGTGTTCGTAAGTCAGTTTCACATGAAACGTGTGCGACTCTTGAAATGAGCTGAGTAAACTACAAGAGGACTTGTGCAGTTATTAATACTTGGTTATCTATCGTCCCGCCTTTGTATGAATAACTTGTTGTCTTTAGTCCATGATACAACAATGGAAAATAAGTTTTTATCAAAGTGAGCCTTGGTGAAAACACAACGCTTGTGCACTAACTAGTGTCACCTACTCTAGTCGGCTATTTTGGGTTAACTCTTTTCAACTTAGTCAAGTAGAGTAAGGTGAGGGGAAAAAGCTTAAAAAGCACATCAGAGGTATATACAAACTACTTCTCTGAAGGAACAACCTCTTATGCTCTCAATAAGTCTAGATCCCTCTTTCGCCTCTGGAATGAATAAGTGCTATGCATAGTTATGAAAATGAAAATGTGAAATTTTTTGGAAAAATCAAAATGAATAAGGTGAAAGTAGAGAAAGGGTTCCTGCGTAGAAAGGTGATACAAGTAACTCCGCCAGGGTACTGACTAGGCTTGCTGATAGCGAAACAATGTTTGTGTTCCTGCGTGACTCCGCTGGGGTACTGTCTAGGCTTACTATCAGCAGAGCAACACTAGAGATGAAAACTTAAATTCTGACTATCATATGGCTTGTGCACCAATATACCCCTCATCTCGATCAAAACAATTGTGTTGGATTGGCTTGGAATGTCTGCCAACTGATCAAGAGCATGGCAGATGCTACATTTTATAACCAAGCAAGTGTGGAAGCCGAGATGATCAGAGAACTGAAAAATACTTCCAAAGGTATTAGACTTGCTTTTCATGAACAAGTCCATGCAGAGAGATGGAGATCTACCAGTGTGTTGCCAAGTGTTGTAGCGGCTATAACCACCCTCCAAAATTTTTCCTTTGCTTCGTTTTGGAGCCTCCCTACCAACCATCCTTAGCAACATGCCTTGCAAAATCTTTAGATGTGTTTTAGTGGCCTGCCGACCTATGCATGTCATCTTGTTTATCTCCCTCCCACAGACCGACATTCTAGACATAGACTATTTGCTGGCTGAGAGACTCCCTCGGAAAATTGTGCAATTCTAGAGGGGAACCAACCTTCCCTCCTGAAATTGTGCAAATCAGCTAGGCAGCTTGCTGGGCTCCAGAATTATGTAGAACACTAAGGCAATCCTCCTTCAGAAAACTGTGCAATATGACCCAACGCTGGGCCTCAGCCCGAAAATTGCATAATTCTGGGAGGCAGTGGACTACTCAGCCTAGAAATTGAACAATGCCTGACAGACAACTAGCTCTTCTCAGCCTAGAAACTGCGAAAATTTTCATCCCAGGCTTGCAGGCCGATGCATGTGCCTTCAGGTTGACCAATTCCTTTCGGGACAGAAAAAAATTAATTTGAATGCATGGGTTGTTTTTCTTGAATTGGAAAAAGGTAGCATGCAAAAGGAATCCCTAGATTTTAGGGATCTATTTTTAGCAGCTAGAGGTTACATGCAAAGATCATGTTAGAAACCTCTCCCCAAGTGTTGCCTTTTCCTAGATTTGTGGCATGCATGTCATAACCTCGATCTTATCAAAAATTATGAACTGGATGCTGCAGAGCTTATTCCTCACATCGATCTTGCAACTGTAACATCCCACATCGCATCCAGGAGTCTTAAACACTTTCACCTTAGCTGTTTTAGGGTAAGTTTGCTTCTCATGTCTTGCAGTACGCTTCTCTCAATTTTTGTGTTTCGCTTTGTGTAAGTGTTGTCTACTTGATTTCAATGAGTGCTTGCTATCATTTTAATGTATGTTAGCTTGTAAAAGCACCATTTCAGTTTTTGTGTGCATCTCACTACTGTCGCATGCATGACACTGTTTTTGCACCAACGGTCGTTGTTGTGGCAACTCGCTTCACACACATGCATGTTTTCCCATTTTCTGAATCCTGCACTTACTATTTGCATGCATGATCATTCACTCTTGTTTTCACTCAGTTTCACCATGCATTCAAAATTCTCATGTTTTCAGTCGCCCGTCGGTGGGCCTGGGCTACCTTGGCCTGAACCTTGCCTTGCCTGGCTAGCATTGCACATTTCAAGTAGTGAAGGCTTTGCCTTACCTCTAAAAATTACACTAGTCTAGCCCAAAACCAACCTCCAACCTTGCATTGTGCAATTTTGGGAGGCAGTGCTTTACTGGCCCCAGAAACTGCGTAATGCAGTTTGCTAGTTTTGCATGTCACTACTAACTAAAATTGTGTATTGTGTAGTTTCAGTCCTCAGCAGGCTAGGTTGGACTATGCATTGGGCAGTTCCAGCAGTCAGTCAACCTCCCGATAGCCCGAACTATGCCTTGCACATTTTTGGCAGTCAGTCTCCCAGCCTCCTGGTGAAAACTGCACAATCTTCACAGACAATCACACATGTATGTTACATGTCAGTCCTCCAATTTTTTTTG
The DNA here is from genome assembly GCA_000404065.3 of Pinus taeda. Classification (NCBI taxonomy): domain Eukaryota; kingdom Viridiplantae; phylum Streptophyta; class Pinopsida; order Pinales; family Pinaceae; genus Pinus; species Pinus taeda. The sequence continues at coordinate 159,394 of APFE031739982.1, read as the reverse complement.
GTTTTCAACTAATAGATTTCATGCCATGCATGTTGCTAAGTCTCCAGGTATCAAAGGTGTTTATCTGCCTCTCAGCAGTACAGGTACAACGGCCTCAAAGAAAGAGTCAAAGGACACCATTGAGAACGCAACTGGGGATGTAGTTGATCAAGTGTCTATGAACTTGCCTATCTATGAAGACATTAAGTTGTTCATGGACAAAAATATCAAGATGAAATGGAAACGACATCACAATGAGCAGCACCATCAACAACAGCATAAGGTAGCAGAGCTACAAGCAACAAAGGTAAGAGGAAGGTTGTTGGCAACGCAGAGGCGGAGAAAAGCTGCAAGGTCAAGCAAATCCACTTGTGATGAGAGCAACTTTGGAGAATGAGGCTATGAGGTGAGAGCGCAACAAGAGGATCGCATGAAGGCAAAGAGAAATGGAGAAGGAGTTACGGGTGCTGAAGTGACAACTCAAGGAAGAACAAGAGCTGCACAGACGAGAGAGGGAGTTGTAACAAGAACAAGTACAGCAGGAGGCGCAACATGCACATACTGATGAAACTGGGCCCATATAGGTTATAGACCCATCCCAACATTTGGCACAGAGCAGACATGGTGAGCAGTGTTGTTGATCACATGCAAGGGTGTTGAGGAGCATGGATGTCATTGTGTGCACGCATGTGATCCCACCCATTGGCACACTCACCAAGCCAAAGACAACAACCAAGTCCGATTGGAGTTGAACATGTATGTCGACAATTTGATGTTCACAGTCACCAGTACACACTTGGAGATCAACACATACACTATGCATTGGTATGTTTATGTTCTAGTTGCACTCAAGACGATGATGCACATGTTATTAGACAAGTTGGACAAAGGAGCCACATTAGTGTACCTGGATGCAATAGAGGCAAGAGTTCACTTTTAGTGGGATGCCACCATTGAGCACGCAGAGACCATCACGGACGACCAAGCTTGGAATCAGTTGGCCACCATCGACCATCGCAAGGATGTCGAAGAGTTGGTCTTCCCACAGTTGTCCGAATATTAGTGATGTCTTGCATGGCTTGCTCAAGCCTATTTTTTCTCACATGGGTACATGTGCAAATTGTATGTTATGTCTTGAAAAGTGAATGTCTAAGTGTCGATAGTTTAATGTAACATTCATGTAGTAGTTGAAGAGTCATGAGGGTAAGTGAAGAGTTACAAAGGGGAATGTCAAGGGTCACCCCACTCTTTACTATTTATAGAACCTCATAACTCATTGTAAGGGCTTTTCGGTAGCCAAGCTTCCAATAGGATTATCTTGGAGAAAGCTTGGAGAGTATTATAACGAGCCTTGACTTCTCCACAATGCAGAGTTAGTACATCTCTTTGGAGGAGCATGTGGTAGTGCCTGTAATGTTTTGTTATCGGGAGTAGTGGTTAGTCATGGTTATACTCTATGATTGGAACTTTCACTTCTTAATATAACAGAGCCGACACGTTTCATGCATATGTTGTTATTGTATTTCAGTTATCTTGGTTACTCTAATGATATATGTATTTGTTTGCTTACGCATGTATGCATATCTGACTCTTTTTGTATACGTATGTATGAATCTTACTGAGATGTGTTGTTGGTTTAACCATCACTTTGGATTGTTGGTTCACCTGCCTTCCAGTTTGTGATGCATCTTTGCTCGTGTGTTCCCTTCCAAGCCATGTGTTTCCACAGGTTTTCAAGGGGCACACTCAACCCACTTTCTGTCTGTTAGAACTATTCATGCACCTTCCTTGGCTTGCTGCGCATGTCACACCCTTGCTACCAACAAGGAAATATTACCTACCTCTGCGTGCGCAACCGCAGTTAAGGTGATACCGTATGACCCACTGCTGGGACTCCTACACCAAACGGCCTAAGGTCTATTTGGGACTTCTTATCAGGGAGATCCCCTGACATGTTGGCGGGTCTAGCACCATCAATATTTTGTCGCTAGAAGGAGGGCCATATGACAAGTTGTGTCCTCTCATCCTATTTTGAATCTTCGCACATCCGTCATGGATTCTGTCAGACTCATCCCTCCAGAATTTTTTTCGCATGCCGAACCTCTCAACATCACTAGGGAGTTATTTGATCTCTTGTCAAAATTCATGTATGATGGTGAAGGTGAAGTAGCGTTGCCTAAGTAATTATAAGAATTCTATGCATTCCTTGAGGATGCAGACGAGTTCTATGCAGAATAGGCCATTGTGCTGCTTGCACACACAATTTGTGAATCCCCACAAAGATGGTGTGGCAGTCTACCACCCGACAGCATGCACTCACTTGAGCATTTATGTGATCTCATCGAATCTACATTCCATCATTTTGATCCAGAACCTCTTGACAAAAAACTGTTAAAACAATGGAAGACTCCGCAAGAATCGCTTATGGATTTTTGGGACCACTTCTGTGTATTGCAGTTTGAAGCTCCAAAAAGTCAAATGAAATTCCAGTATCTCATGAACATATTTGAATATTGCCTTACCAAATCGATCAATCCCAAGAAGAAGTTGAAGTTCAAACCCCACTCAAAATACTTTGGTGATGGAGTTGCGCAATCACAGATGGACACGGTCATTGTCACAAGTGACTGTCTACTGTCCTCTCATCAAATAGCTCCATCACTGTAGAGTGATGTGGGAGAACATGCATACACATACATTCAACTGTCACATCCTTCCAACGTCACGTTTCTAAATTTTCTTGTAGATTTGGTTGTGAAGCCCATGGGTTGTCACATGCATGTCTTACCTCAACCTCCATCTTCATGTTCTGCTGATCCTTTGGATTGCACTGTCTTGTGCCCTTCCATTCCAAACTCTACACCTATTGTGAACAAGGATCAAGCTATCGATGGAGTGGGTGTCGCACAACCAACATGTGTTATCATTCATGAAGAGTATGACTGGGAGCCTAAACACTAACACATGACGAAGGATGATTCCCTTCTATTTGTGCCTCCTCCATTTTTCCCTAACATCTTTGGTGATTCCACCATCCCTGATTTCACATGTGTATCTCCGTCTATGGATGCACCCATTGTTGATCATCTGGAGAAAACAATGGATGTCATTCCATCATCTGACAATAGAGAGGACAAATCATTCATTGAAGATTCACTTAATTTTTCATCTCATTTTTCCGGAAATGCAGACATTGAACATTCTTAATGCTCATCTACCCCTCTGTGTGATTCATCAAATCATGAGGATGCCAACAAACATCCAAAATTTTCTGATCATGGCTTTCGTGATCTCTGTACATTTGATCACGATTTTGATTCACTCGCTGTTAATCCATCTAAGTCATTGGTCTCTGATGATATACCTATCAACGAAGTCGAAACCCTGCAGGCTGTCAAGGTACTTCAACTCGAGCTGATGGTTATGTCAAGCCCTCGCTGCCCTGAGGTTGGTTTCACTTCTAATCAGGAAATTGTTGAAACATGCAAGGCTTCTCATCACTATCTTCTTTGCATTGAAGATCAACCAAACATCCAAATTTCGCTTCCTCCACTTGAATTACATGATCCCATCGCTCTTGCATTGGAGGAATCTTGCACAAAAAGCACACTTGCGCAAAGTAAGTGGTCCACCTTTCTCATGTTTTCTTGCATGTCACAATCAAGAGAATGTATATGCTTAACATTTACATGAAATGTAGCACAACACAATGGAAAGTCTGCAGAGTATATGTCATGCGCTTTCACTCACTTCTTTTTTGTGGACGCACTTAAACCCGGAGTGTGTTTGTATTCACTGTTATATCTTTCATGTTTGTTGGTTCACACAACTATACTGTTCATGAACCATGCCTTCATCAACATGGGTCAACCAACGTGTTGATGGCTGCATTGGAAGTATCACTTTACGTGATCAGGCCCATGCACTATTAGCTTAATAGCAGGAGTAGTATTTGCTTTACCTTGTTTGCTTGCATGCATGTTTTCTTGCTCATTTTACATTTGCATTTTTGCTTCTGCTCTTCACTCTTTAGTTTTTTGTTTGCTTGTTTGCGTTCGTAGGTCAAATTCACATGAACTGTGTGCGACTCTTGAAACGAGTTGAGTAAAGTACAAGAGGACTTGTGTAGTTATCAATACTTGGTTATCTATCGTCCTGCCTTTGTATGAAGAACTTGTTGTCTTCAGTCCATGATACATCAACATAAAATACGTTCTGATCGAAGTGAGCCTTGGTTAAAACACAATTCTTACGTGCTAACTAGCGTCACCTATTCTAGTCGGTTGTTTTGGGTTAACTCTTGTCAGCTTAGTCAAGTAGAGTAAGGTGAGGGGGGAAACCTTAACAAGCATGTAAGAGGTATATACAAACTAATCCTATGAAGGAACAACCTCTTCTGCTCTCAATAAGTCGGGATCCATTTTCTGCCTCTAAAATGAATACATGTTATGCACAATTATGAAAATTAAAATGAAAAAATGAAAATGTGAAGAATTTTAGAAAAATGAAAATGAATGAGGCGAAAGAAGAGAAAGGGTTCCTATGTAGAAAGGTGATACAAGTAACTTTGTCATGGTACTGACCAGGCTTGCTGGCAGTGGAGTGATGCTTGTGTTCCTGCGTGACTTCGCCGAGGTACTGTCCAGGCCTGCTGGTAGCGGAGCAAAACTAGAGATGAAAATTTAAACTCTGACTATCATATGGCTTGTGCACCAATATACCCCTCATCCTAATCGAGACAAATATGTTGGCTTGGCTTGGAATGTGTGCCAACCGATCAAGATCATGGCAGATGCTACATCTTACAATCAAGCAAGTGTGGAAGCCGAGACAATTAGAGAACTGAACAATACTTCTAGAGGTGTTAGACTTGCTTTTCATGAACAAGGTCCATGTAGAGAGCTAGAGATCTACTATTGTGTCACCAAGTGTTGTAGCAGCTACAAACACCCTCCAAAATTTTGCCTTAGCTTCGTTTTGGAGCCTCCAGTTCTAGTTATGATTTCTTCACATACCCATCAAATGTAGGAGGCTTGGATTTCTTGAAATCCTTTGGAAAATACTACTTCTCACTCCTCCTATAAGGATGTTGATGATAATGGCAATGATGTCTCTCAGAACTGGAACTATAATAGAATCCATGAACACTACCTCTCATGTTAGGTGTATCTAACCATCTGCTACCTCTGTCTGTATCATATCTATCTAACTTGTATCTTGATTGATACCTGCTACCATATGCCCCATTAGTCCTTTCCTCCTGTCCATGACTGATCCTAATTTATCCCTCCTTCTACAAATCTGATAGGTTCTAAAGGATGATTGCATTAACTTCTACTTTCTTTTCCTGAGCTCTGGAAAGTCTTTCATGTGACTCAATTAACCTATTATTGTCTACCTTGCAAATTTTGATGTATGCTTTCAAACTTCTCAATGTATCTTCTATATCAGGAGAATACTCATCTCGTTATTACTCAACTGATCTGTAAGGAGAGTCACATGAACTATAATCCACCATTATGATCGTCATCTCTAATGTTCTATCTCCTGCTAACATGTCATGTTAGATACATCAAATATAGACATAATCAAAATCACACCTCTGTGAAGCTTAGGGGAGGCTATCTCACCTGCACAATCAATCAATATTAGCACAATATATATACATAATGACACTAACATCAACATGATGACAAAACTTCAATAATGACCACCACGATGCATGTATGACCTACTATACATGATAACCATAACAATCACAATGCATGCAAAACAAACACATCGAAAACTAACATTCATGCATAACAATCATCTCTAGCCCATCTAGTCAAAGTGTTTGAATCTAGAAGATCTGATACCAATTTGTAACCCCCCACCCCACATTTACCGTCTTGTATAAGCTCTTTAGGGTAAATGTGAGCTGATTGCTACTATGACATGACACAACCTCCAAGTTCTAGTTATGGAAGTGGGGTTGACACACCAATAACTTACAAACATCCCTCATGGACTACATACCACTCAAGAACCCGAAAACCACCCCAAGTGATCAATCCCTGAGTTGGAACTCTTTTTCTCAAGAGAAACTCCCAAACTACACCCATAACACTGCATCCAAGTGGTTATGAGGCTCAAACCACACTTATAAGCTTGCCTGCATGCAATAATGGCCAATAATCCCTTATTCTATGCATGTGGTTACACGATCTGTGCCACTTTTTGAGGAAATCCTCCAAACCACTGCCCATAATTGCTTGTAACTTTCCAGAATATGATTGAGATGATAACAATGCCAAACATTCAAACTTGAAGCAAGAAATTGACCTAGTACACGTTAAACATTTTGCCAAACATATGGTAAACATATAAGTTACATGTCATGAATGCATATCTGATCTTAAATCTCTGAACTTCATCTGAGAATCACCAAGAAGGTCTAATGCCCTCTTAAGTAGTTTCAACAACACTTGTTAGCCCATGCATTCATCAACCATTCAAATACTTATCAAATATTGAACAAGAGCCATAGCTAGAGCACCTCATAGAACCGTGCTTATAACCAACATAGAAACCATGGAAAATTAGCCATAACATCACCATGAAAATAAATACAAATGCTCATATACCACAATAGGAAAACATATCATATTAACATGTGAAAAATTGCCGACCAAATTAGGGACTTCCACGTACCACTCGACCATAGATACCATAAATTGGGCTAAACCAAATCTCTCTTTTAGCAAATCACCTTTGTGCCATATCCCAAACATGAATGTGGTTTCTCATGGGTTAAACCAAAACAAAACCAACTAGGGCTTCCAGAGGCCAAACCACCTCAACCCTCAATCACATAGATCTCACCTATACAATCTAGAAATCACTAACATCAACCAAATCAGTCTCTACCCAAGTTGTCCATGGCTCTAGAGCATTTGTTCCAATCCACAACTCCAGGGACTAGTAACTCAACCCACAAGGCTCTAGAGCGTTTGTCCCATCTGACAAGAAACAAGAAATAGTAACTCAACCCACAAGGCTCTAGAGCATTTGTCCAACTAACAAGTAACAAGAAATAGTAACTCAACCCAAGTTGTTTTAGGGCTCTAGATAATTTTTTCCAACCCTTAACCATAGGGGACCTAAACAACAATCAGAAAAATAAGTGGGAAACCCACAAGACCATGGCTATCCATGAAATGGTAAGCCAAGGCTGAAACCACTGTCAATCCAAGCAAATATCCATGCCAATGACAACACATAACCAAGGAACCACATTCATAAACCATGCATCCAAAAATAAATAAGGAGATTGTTGAAGTTTGAAATTGTTCTCTTTTTGGCAATCCTTTTTTCTTTCCTTTACCCTTTCTATGACTATTTTGTTGTAGTTTCAGTCTAAACAAGGTCATCATAGACATACTAAAGCATCCAAAAGGTATTAATCATCCATGTTTTAGAATCTATTATTTCTTTGTGAAATATAAGAAACATTTCTACAACTGCAGAATCTTGCCCATTCCACAGCTAATGAAGAATTCTGCAGATATCTCTATGGTTAGACAGGTTTCAATGCACTAGAGGACAAGTGAAAGGTACCAGCAAATGGAAATTCTTCCACACATGAATGTCCACCTTCCCTCATGATCTAGAAAAACATAGAGATCGAAAGATCTAGAAGTCAAACTAGAAGTGAACTCTGGTTATGACATTCCAGCAATCAGGCAGATTTCAGCAAAAGATTATGGTGAGATCAAGCGAGCATGGAAATGATTCAGGATTTGATGTGACAGATCAAAATCCCTCATGATTTTCTCTTTCAGTAGCAAATAACGAGGAGATAGAATTTCAATTTAATCTTACCTCTTAGTTGTCAGATTAGTTAAATTTCCTCTAGGCATAGGACTCTTAGATCAGTTTTGATAAAAAGTGTATAAAAATCCTTGAGGCAAGGCCAAAATACAGTAGTTGTTATTGTAAATTATTTGCAATCTTTGTTGAAGACTTTTGTGATTAACATAATACTCTGTTTTAAATCAATGCGTGATTAATCTAGTTAATTGAATTGGTGACGAACTTACACTCAACAAGAGGCCCCCCTAGAGAGTTGTAAGAGTACATTAGTTTGATTTCAACTACAATTCATTATAGTTTACTTTTCGTCAGTACCTTTTCTTGTTTACCAAACTAATTTCTTGTTGCTTGTATCAATGGAGCGCTCATAAAAACCAAAAGATTTATCTTTCAGAATGAATTTCATTCAACAATTTCATTTTCATAACTTAGTTAAATTCATGGATAATGAATAGATGGTCTTTGAAGTTTAGTTGCGCACATTAATAACCATTGAAGCTACAATATTTCATTGAAGAAATTTAATTTATTTCCTTTCTGTAATTAGCATTAGAATTTTGTTCCCACAAATATTCCTTTATGCAATTGGCATTAGTATTTGATTCTTGCAATTAACATTAAGACTTTTTTTATGCAATTTCAAAAGAGACCTTTAATTATGCAATTAGAATAAGTTCTGATTTCAATTCATAGATTATTTTTCAATTTTAATTCAACATTTGGATTTCAATTCATTTTGAAGTAGCTTTAATGAGAAGAACATGTGTGTAATAGCACTTTGATTAAATTTAAACATTCATCCATATTTAGATCAATTTCATCCAAAAATAGAATTCCTAACATATATTGTGCACATGTACTTCATAAGTACACAAATCTTGGTTGACAATCAATGAAGTAATTTAAGATCAATTAGATTACCCAAGATTTTGGCACTATTTTCAGGGAAGTGTATATAGTTCCCATTCTTGGTTTGCATATAATTTTAGATGCATTCGATCTTGTAGACACATAATTAAAGAATGATAAAATTCATTTATGAATATAGAAATGGATTCTATGGGTAGATTTGTAAGTAGAGGTAGAAGTTTAATTCAAACATCACCACTCACTCCCGCTAGACCTCATAGTACTACTCCATCCACCGTTACTCACATTCCATTCGTAACAGGTAGACATAGACTCCCCGAGGTGCATAGGTCTGAAATCTAACCTAGAAATTCACTAAATTCTTCTCTTTAAGCTATAGTTGAAGAACCTACATCGCCAACAGAAGGAGCAATATTTCTCTCTTCGATGGGAGAAAAACTATTAGGACAAGAACTAGAGGTACCCAATGAAGAAAATGAAGTTTATTCTGATATACCATTAGTAGAGGAACCAAAAGAAGAGCTAGACAATTCTATCATTGAACCTTATATCAACTCTAAAGAATCTACAATGGAAAATAAAGGAGAAGGAGAAGTACAAATTAATGTAAATGGTGAACTTAGGATTGGAGGTGGAAGAGGCAGAGGTGGAAATAGAGGATGAGGTGGAGGCAGAGATGGTAGAGGAGGTAGGGGAGAACTATATCCTTATAAATTTCCTATCTTGATGAAGATACCATAGCCACAATGAAGAATACCTCACCTTCTATTCTCCCTAATTTCCATGGCATAAGAACTGACAATCCATAAACATTTCTTTTTGAGTTTGAAGTCTTATGTAGGTCTTATGACTACTTACTTGATACTTAGAAATTGAAATTATTTCCAACCACCCTTAAGGATAGAGCACTTAAATGGTTCATGGGACTAAGGACCCATACTATTAGAACATAGGAAGAAATGAAAAATGTGTTCTTAGAAAAATATAAGGATTATTGTATGCCCTATAACCTTAATTATGAATTCTTTAAGATGATGCAAAAAGAGGATGAAAGCCTTGAAGACTTAGTTGAAATATTTTCCTATAATGTTAAAAGGCCTAGGATGCATGAACTAGATGGTGAGACACTAAAAACTCTTTTGTTAAAATCTATAAGACATGAGTGGATCGATCTTCTCAACTTAATGGGAAAAGGAGATGTTTCTCAAATTTCATTTGGTGAAATCTATGATTTGTGTAAACATATTTCAAGAGGCAAGGCTAGAACTAGTAAAAATCCAAGAGATCTTGTCATGTCAAGAATTAGTAAATCTACAATTGGAACAATAAGTAGAGCTGAAATAGGTAATCTGCTTGATAATTTCAAAACATATATCCTTGGGAGTCTTAATGTGCAACTAGATACTTTCAATATTCAAAACAAACAAAAATATGAGAATGTTGCATTATCTATTTTCTGTGCCATATGTATAAAGAAACATGCCTTGAGAGAATGTCCCCTTAATAGTATATAAATTTGTGTCATATGTGCTAAAAATCATGATATAAGGGAATGCCCCTCAATACCTGGACTTAAAGTTGTTTTTCAAGAAGAGGCTGGAACAAGCCAGGCCGAATCACTCTGTTTTGTTGCTAAAAAACCATGACAAAATCAACAACCAAATATGACTCAAGGTTTCAACACTCAATCAAATGCACAACCACAAAGTAACTAGACTGCATCTATGCCTTGGAAACCTTGGCCCTCACAACCTCAAAATCCATCTTGTGCACAAGGTTGGAAAAATACTTATAGTAGAAATCCTCAATATCCTTAATTCCAACAACCTTATTCTTCTTTTCCACCACAATATTACCCCCCTCAACCAAACTAGACCCCTCAAGTCCAAAACCCAAATCAACAACTTTCATCACCATCCACACCATTCCCTCAAAAATCCAATCAACTACCTGCTTAACCACTCCCAAATCCAAATAATAAAGATCAACAAGTTGTCTATAATATTGAAGGTCAAAATTTTCAAGCTTGTATGATAACCCCATTAGGTCTAAATGATGTTATACTTAGATCTAGTAGGGTTTTGCAAAAGAAGTCACCAATAGTTGCCATCCAAAACTCTAAAGAGGATGAAGTTCATGAAAAATATGCAAATCTTGATCAAGAAAAAAATCCTACAAAGGAATATGTTCCTATACAATTGAAATATGAGCAAGTAAATCAAGCCCCTATAGTTTCTCTAGTAGATCCACCTTCTATTTCCCTACAAGATCCACCTTTTCTTGAAAGGCTCAAAATTGATAAAGGAATATAAAGGAAAATTGTTTTACCATATTACGATGTACTAGATGAACTTAAGAATGTTTGCATCAAAATTCCTTTGCTTCAAGCTATAAAGGAAATACCAATATTTTCAAAAACTATTAAGGAGCTATGCATTACAAAACCATGAAGAAAAAGAAAAGATGTCAACAGAAACCAATTGGTAGGAAACATTGTTGATATTATGATGGCGAAGTCAATTGTTCAAAAATATCTCAATCCAGGTAGCCCTATTGTAAAAATTCATATAAATGGTATCGAGATTCCAAACACTTTTATTGATTTAAGAGAAACCATCAATATCATGAGTAAACAAACTATGGATCAATTAAAGCTTCCTAATCTCCAATATACTCCTACATTGTTACAATTAGCATATAGATTTGTTATCAAAGTAGATGGTATATTGGAAGTTGTGTCTGTTTCTTTAGATTCTTGGGAATATCCTGTCGATTTCATGATTTTAACTCCCAAGAATAATTTAGGAGGCCATCCATTGATCATTGGTAGAACTTGGCTAGCTTCAACTGATGCATTCATAAGTTGTAGATATGGTGATATGTATATTTTTGATGGAAACTCCACTAATAAATTCACATTGTATCCACCCACAAAAATAATAACTGAAATAGAAAGTGAAATTTGGATAGATGATGATAATGAAGACTTTGATGATATTCAAATAGTGTTCACTCTTTCACAAATGGATGAAGAAGATCAATTGATAAACTTAATGAATAATAATGATTCTTCTTCATACTATGAGAAAGATCAAAGTTTTTAGGAACAATGCAATATTGAATATCTGTCATCTCACCAAATGGCTTTACATTCTATGGATAATTTTGGCAATTCTCAAGTAGAAATATTTCCAGTGAAAATATTGAATATTAATAATAACTTGGAAGAATTTCAAAATAGGATATTTATAAAGATGCTGCAAAAACATCCCTCTACTTATGCATGGGAGTATACTGACATGAAAGGGGTTGATACTAAAACTTGTATACATCATATTTATATCCAGAAAAATGCCAAACCGGTTAGATAACCTCAGGGAAGGATGAATCCTAATCTAAGAGAATTTGTTAAGGATGAATTACAAAATTTATGTGAATTGTATCTATCCGATATCAGATAGTCAATGGGTGTCAACTTTGGTAATTGTTCCAAAGAAAAATGGAAAATGGAGTGTGTGTTGATTATAGGGAATTGAACAAAGCTACTTTTAAAGACCGTTTTCTGCTTCCTTTTATAGGTCAAGTATTAGATACCTTGGCAAGGAAGAAATAATTTTCATTTCTTGAAGGTTTCAGTGGATATAATCAAATCCAACTAGCACCAAAAGATCATATAAAAATACTTTCACATGTCCATGGGGGGCCTATGCCTGTAGGGTGCTTCCCTTTGGATTATGTAATGCACTTGCAACATTTCAAAGAGTAGTTTTAGGTATCTTTCCTGATCTAATTCATGATTGCGTGGAAGTTTATATGGATGAATTTACTGTTTATGGAAATATTTTTGAAGAAGCTCTTAAAAAAATGTAAAAAGTGCTTATTAGATGTAAAGAAGCAAACCCTTGATTAAGCCATGAGAAGTGTTTTATGATGTTCAATGAAGAAATTGTTCTAATCCACCATATTTCAAGTAATGTAATTAAAGTTGATACATCTAAAGTAGAAGTAATTTCTAAAATTTCAATTCTTGTTTGTCAAAGAGATGTTAGAAGTTTTATTGGGTTCATTGGTTATTTTATAAGATTCATAGAAAACTTCACAAAAATAGCCTCCCCACTTTTCAAACTTCTGACAAAATATTGTGAATTTGTTTGGAATTCTGGATGCCAAAAAGCATTTGAGTCATTGAAGTAGAAGATCATTGAAGCACCAATTTTAAGAGGACCTAATTGGTCTCTTCCTTTTCACATTTCTACCAATGCTTCAGATACACCTTTAGGAGTTGTGTTGGGACAAAAATATCTAAATCCTTATGCTATTTATTACATAAGCAAAAAATTGACTCCAGAAGAGTTAAATTACACTGTAATAGAAATGAGTTTTTAGTTGTTGTGCATGCCATTAATAAGTTTCATCATTATATCACTGGTTGTGAAACTTTCATTTTCTTTCTAGAATGTAGAATAATAATGATGGTGTTCCTATAAAAGATAATTTTCCCGATCAATATATTTTTGCAGTATCTACTAAAACACCTTGGTTTACAGATATTGCTAATTATTTAGCTACATGAAAATTACCTCCAAAACTATCAGCTAGGGAAAAACAAAAAGTTATCAAAACCAATGCACCTTATTTTTGGATAGGAGGAGAACTATACAAAACTAGACCTAATTTGATCATTCGAAGGTGTGTCCAAGAAGATGAAGTACCATAAATCTTGAAAGCTTGTCATGATGAGCCATGTGGAGAACACTTTGCTGACAGAAGAACTACTACAAGATTCTTCTTTCAGGATATTATTGGCCTTCTCTTTTTAAGGATGCCAAAGAATATGTCAAAAGATGTGACAGTTGTCAAAGAATGGGGAAGCCTATTCCATCAGATGAGATGCCTTTACAACCACATGTACTTGTAGAGCCTTTTGAAAAATGGGCTCTAGATTTGTTGGGCCAATAAATCCTCCATCTAAAAAAAAAGGTATATACTTGTTTGTACACATTATGTTACAAAGTGGGTAGAAGCTAAACCTCTTTTTTTTGCAACTGAAAATGTTGTAGTTACATTTATTTTTGAGGATATCTTTTCTCATTTTGGTCTATTAAGATAAATTGTAACAGATGAAGGAACTTAATTCACATCCAAGTTGGTGCAAAAGATCATGGATCAGTACAAGATCAAGCATTGAAAGTCTACTCTATATCATCCACAAACAAATGGACAAGTGGAGTCCACCAATAAGGTACTTGAAACAATTCTAACCAAAACTGTGCATTTGCATAGGAGAGATTGGGCATAAAATATTCCAAAGGCACTATGGGGATATCGAACCACATGGAGAAACACAACCAGACATACTCCCTATGAGCTTGTCTATGGAAAGAAAGTTTTACTTTCAATTGAGTCCCAAGTGAAGACCTTTAGGACAACAACTAAATTGGGACTTGATCTATCTGAAGCTCAGAAACAAATACTAGCACAATTGAATGAGCTAGATGAGATTCAAAAATTTTCTATCCAAAGAATTAGCATAGTTCAACAACAAAGATCAAGATGGCATGACAAGTTTATCAAAGCTAAAAAGTTCAAGCCACGTGACTGGGCTCTTCTTTTATATTCCAAATTCAAAGATTTTCAAGGGAAATTTCAAACTCATTGGCTTGGTCCTTATGAGATAGATATTGTCTTTGATAATGGAGCAATCAAGATCAAAACTATTGATGATGAACAAGTAACTTTTGCTGTTAATGGTCATATACTAAGATTATATCGTAAACCACTAACAAAGGAAGAGTTTGTCAAATGTTTGCAAGAAAATTCTGAATTCAAGTTGGTTAAGAAGGGATATTTTTCTCCCCATTCCCCAACTCCATTGTAATTTTTCTTATCATATAAAAAAATGAAAATAATAATAATAAAAGTATAAGCATGAAAACCAACAATGTTGGCATGCTTATATAGAAAATATTAACAGAAAAACCAAGAGTTCTTAGCGGTTTAGATTTTATAGTTCCTTTATCTTTTCCCCATTTCTTTTTATCCCTCTTTTCTCTAATAAGTTTACAGGTGACAAAGCCAACACTTTTGAAGACTAGCCTCCAAGGAAGAAACAACAATAAGGAACTCTCCTCTGATCAAATAACAAAATCTCAAAGAATAAACAACAACATAATTAGTGTCATTTTGCAACTACTCTTCATTTCTATAGCTGATTCCAAATTCTATAACCAGGACAAGTTAAACAATTTACGTTCATAGAATATGCAACAATGGAATATCGTAATGAGCTATGTAGAATGTTAAATTATTTTCATAAAAGAGCATTAGATTTTAATTCATTGGATGGTTTCACTAAAAGACTTGGGCAAGCCCCAAGGGTTAGCTCAGTTGGTCAAAATCAGTGCCTCGCCATCGGGAGGTCACAGGGTCCATTCTCCTCGAAGCCCTTGGGGTTAGGCCTAGCTAATGGGCCGCGGGGCTAGATTCCCTTCGGGTCAATCAACCCAAATTTTTCCGTGGACGTAGCGCCACCCATTGACCAGGGTGTCTGTGAACCACAAAAAAAAAAGACTTGGGAAAATAAGGACCTTACGAACTGCCTAAAAATTATATCCCACTATCATAAATGTTATATCTTGATGCCGTCATTGTAGCTTAACTTGTCACATCAAATCCATTTGAAATTGCATAAATCTTATCGATCCTATGAAATTGGATCTAAAAAATGTGGGAATCATGTGAAATGGTTTAGTCCTATCATAAGTTAAATACCTTGCGAGTACTTCATTCCATTATCATTTCACTCCATTTCATACCCCTCGCCATCCAGTTTGCCTACCTTTCCTCCTATCAAGCCTCCATCACCTTTGTTAAGAAAGAAGTAGTCCAAGACTGGGACTTCTCTCCACCATGGGTGTCATCATCCATTTAAAACCTAATGGAGCCAAGTTCCTTCAAGCATATCCACGAGTTAGAGAATAGTTGCAACAAGTAGGTTAGCTCAGGTTCTTTGAAAATTTTAATGGGTACAAGACAAAGGTGACCAAATATTTTGCTCGAGATTTTGATGGGGTAGAGGCAGAAATTGGAGACATCAAACTTATACTGACATAGTCTATAATGGCAGAAGCTATAGAATTACCCACAAACATTGAAAGTTGGTTTAAGAACAGGAAAATCAAAGAGAAATATTGGGTAATCTTCCTCAGGGATCCAGGTATAGATATTTCTATATTAAAAAAGGAAATTCTAGTCACAACATTGAAAGGAAAATGGAGGAATTTACTGTTAGTTATTCATAATTTGTAACCTGTGAAGGAAGGTTTGGAACCATTTTCTTTTATCATGCTCACCTTCTGATGCATTTTATTGGTGGGAATGAAATAAATTTTCCATATTTCTTTCTCTGTAGTCTTAGGAAGATAGCTTCTAGTGTGCAATGAGAATAAAAACCCTCGATAGTGCCCTATATCATCATGAACTCATTACAATCCTCGTAGAAGCACACCTAGAAGCCAAAAGATATAATTGGCAATATTTTCTTGTTGGCAATCATTTTGCATAAACTTAGGGAGAAGAAATAAGTAAAAAAGTTAAAAGAAGTTGGTGCAGATCACTCTTAAACCCTAATCCTGAAGAAGAAAATGAAAAGGAGCGTTCAGGTCAGAATGAAACAGAGTCATTAGAAGACCCACATGAAGATGACACTCATGTTTCTACGTATTTGGAAAAATGTAAACATAAAAATGAAAACAAAATGTTAGAAGAAATAAATCTAGTTTAAGTACCAAACCACTTGAAGATGAAGAGCCGAAAAATAAGAAATAAAAGAAAACCAACAAAAGGAAAAGTATTTAGAACATTGAAGAATCAGGAGTAAAACTGAGAAGAATCAGAAGAATTTCTTAACTTTCAAACATGCAACCTCTAGAAATTGTTGATCTTGAAGAATACAATTATAGTACACCACCTCAGGCACGAAATCCGACAAGGAATATACCATATATTGATCTGGCACAACAAAAAATCTATGATTATGTGGAGTCCTTAGAGAAAAATGCACAACAAAGGTAAATTTCTCTTCTCAGAATCAAGAAGATGCATTCAATGAAGAAACCCCTCTGGAAAATCATATTCCTGAAAAAGAATACAAATTTGAGGATGTTTTGAAGCAATATATATATATATGAGTTAGAAGTTCTGAATAAACATATTACATAGGAACGAGAAATAATGAAGATACACAATGAAATATTAAGGACTTAGAATGACAATATAGTTTTGCATCTATGCCACTGGTACAAGAAGAACAAGAAACTCAAAGAAAATAATAGATTCCTCAAAAACAAAATCAGAGGGTTATAGAGAAAAAAATTAATGAAGAAACAAAGGGAAATATTTGGTATCAAAAAGAGAAAGAAGAGCACTAATTTGTATGTGCTTACACAGGCTTCTGAGATTATACACTAAAGGAAAGAAAGAACCAATTTTAAATTTTTGATGCATGAGGACATGCAAAACCTTTGGTGTGGGGGAATGTTGAAGTTTGAAATTGTTCTGTTTTTGACAATCCTCTTTCCTTTCCTTTACTCTTTCTATGACCATTTTGTTATAGTTTCAGCCTAAACAAGGTCAACATAGACATACTCAAGCATCCAAAAGGTATTAATCATCCATGTTTTAGAATCTATTATTTCTTTGTGAAATATAATTAAAACATTTATACAACTACAAAATCTTGCTCATTCCTCAGCTAATGAAGATTTTTTCAGCTATCTCCATGGTTAGATAGGTTTAAATGCACCAAAGGATGAATGGAAGGTACCAGCAAATGTCAGTTATTCTACACATGAATTTCCACCTTCCCTCATGATTTGGAAAGACATGGAGATCGAAAGATCTAGAAGTCAAACCTAAAGTCATCTTTAGCTATGACATTCCAGTGATTAGCAAATTTTGACAGAAGATCATGGAGAGATCAAGTGAGCTTGGAAATGATTAAGGAGAGGATGTGTTTGATCATAACCCCTCATGATTTTCTCTTTCAGTAGCAACTCATGAGGAGATAGAATTTCAATTTGATCTTACCTCTTAGTTGTCAAATTAGTTAAATTGCCTCTCAGCATAGGACTCTTAGATCATTTTTGATAAGAAGTATATAAAAATCCTTGAGGCGATACCAAAAGATAGTAGTTGTTATTGTGAATTATTTGCAATCTTTGTTGAAGACTCATGCGATTGATATAATACCCCATTTTAAATCGATGCATGATTGAGCGAGTTAATTAAATTGGTGACAAACTTATGCTCAACAAGAGGCCCCCTTGGAGAGTTGTAAGAGTAGATTATTTTTATTTCTACTACAATTCATTATTGTTTTATTTCTGTCAATACATTTGCTTGTTTAATAGACTAATTTCTTGTTTTTTGTATCAATGGAGCGCTCATAAAACATCAAAAATATTTATTTTTCAGAATGCATTTCGTTCAGCAATTTCATTTTTATAACTCTGTTAAATTTTGTGGATAATGAATATAAGGTTTTTGAAGTTTAATTGCGCACATTAGTAACCTTTTGAAGCTACAATATTTCATTGAAGAAATTTAATTTATTTCCTTTCAACAATTAGCATTAGAATTTTGTTCCTGAAAATATTCCTTTATGTAATTAGTATTAATATTTCCTTTGTGCAATTAACATTAGTATTTCCTTCCTACAATTAGCATTAGTATTTCATTCCTGCAATTAGCATTAGGATTTATTTTATGCAATTTCAAAATAGAGCTTCAATTTTGCAATTAAATAAGTTGTGACTTCAATTCATAGATTAAATTTCAATTCAATTCAACATTTAGATTTTAATTCATTTTGAAGTAGATTTAATGAGAAGAACATGTGTGTAATAACACTTTGATTAAATTTAAACATTCATCCATATTTAGACCAGTTTCATCCAAAAATAGAATTCCTAGCAAATATTGTGCACATGCACTTCATAAGTACACAGACCTTGGTTCACAATCAATGAATTAATTTAAGGTCAATTAAATTACCCCACAGAGGTCATACATGCAACTTGTTACTTGGAAAGCAATCCAACTTTAGCGGTTGATCCAACTGTCTCCTTGCGCTTCCTTGCTTTCCTTACTTGCTTTCTCCAAATCTAAGTGAATACTAGAATGCTCCAAGCATGCTCCAAGAATGCTCTAAGCGTGGAAGAGCATGAGAGAATGAAAGGATAAAGACAAAACTGAACTGACAATAGTTGTGAACTATTTCTCTGAAGCCTTTTTATATCATTGATGTCTCATTTTTCTTTGTTTTCCTTCATTTTCCCTCTAGTTTCCCTTGCATGAAAATATACGTCTCTTCACCTTCATTTTCTCATATTTCCCTTTATTTCCTTAATTAAATGTCATTTATTGCCTCTTTGCATTTTCCAAACTCCATAACCATTATTAATCCACAACTGATGCCCACTAAAGTGTTTTCCCAACATTCAACTTGGAATATGTGTCCCGTGACCTTGGTTTTATTTTATTTACATGGAAAATCAACCAGGGGATTTATAAAAATTTACAAATTCATGGGCTCATAAAAGTCATTATATGTGATAGGGGCCCCAAATTTACTAGCAATTTTTGGAAGGAGTTATTCGACCATGTAGGAACCATATTAACAATTAGCACTTCATACTATTCTCATTGTGACAGATAAAATAAAGTGGTTAATAAGTGCCTTGAAAGTTACCTCAAGAGTTTTGTGAATGACCATCGATCTCAGTGGCATAATTGGCTACTTATTGCAGAATGGTGGTTTAACACCACATAGAAAATGTTGGCCAAAATGACTCCATTTGAATCCTTATATGAGTGTCCTCCACTGCCAATAAAATAATGTTTTTTCTCAATATTCAAGGCTCCTGTTGTTAGTGCCTATCAGTCATGTCAGTCACCAGTGATCAAATATGCTCTTTCAAAGTTTTTGCTAGGGTCTTAAGTAAAAATTTTTATGGTTTCGGTAGGTCTTCAAATAAAAATTTTGATCCTTGGTTGTTGAGTCTAGGTCAGTGCTACTTCCTTCAGTAATCATGGTTCTCTTTGGTTGTCATGGTCATGTCATTGTTGGCCTCAGATCAATTGAAGTGTGAGCATATAAGTCTTGGTCTAGGGTTTCCACCAGTATTGTCATTACTATGTCCAAATTCAAAGCAAAGACCCATCATTGTTATGTGTATTAAGTCTTCACACCAAGGGAGATAGCATGTTAGGAAATAAAGGTAAAGGTAACTTTTCAGTTCATAAAGATATTGATGCAATCACATCATATTTGGTCTTAAGATGAAGTATGATGTCATGCCATGACATATGCCAAAAAAGTGATTTTGAGTTTATAAAGGATCATTCAAACATTCCTATCACTCATTTCGTTTGTATTGATCTCCTAATTATCATTGGATGCCATCCAAGTCATTTCAACATCGAACTGCACCCTCCAAGGCAATTTCTCCCCTTCACGCTGCATTTTGTCCAATTCGCTGCATTTTTCAGTTTTGGGAGCAAAGGGGCACCTGCCAGGGGTTTCTTTTGCAAACAAGGGTTCCAAAATCATTCATACAAGTAATTCAAAGCCTCTCAATACCTCCTTTTATCAGTTGTTTCACATTTCAGTGGGGAACCCTCTCCTAGGGTTCATGCTACATTTTTGTGGTTTAGTACTCTTGTTTAGTTGGAAAACAGGAAAACCTAGTTCCCTACTCATTTTACCCTTTCCCCACACTCAAAAAAATTTACCGTAGCCTTCCTTACCCCTAATCACCTCATTACCGAAGTCCTAGAGCTAACCCTAGTCCTCATGCTGCGTTTTTGGCAGAAATTAGGGTTAGGACTGTGTTTAAATTCCTACCACCTATCCCTACAATCACTATGTGATTTTTCACTTGCCTAAGCCTACCAACACATATAAATACCTCCTAAATCCTCCCCTAATATTTTCCCATGCCCATTCCCTTCATTTCCTTTACTTTCCTACAAACCATAACTTATTGCTACACTTTTAACACTTTCTTAGGCTAGGACTGTTTTTTCCACTTTTGCACCCTTTCCCCTCACCCATTCCATAAAACTTAACTTCCCTACACTCCCTAACATCTATCCCTACCCCTCTAAATTTTCCCAAGAATTTAGGAACCCCCTAACCTCTTCATCTCCCTTGATTCCTAAAACTGCCCTAAATCCCCTGTTTTCTAGCACTAAACCCTAATTCCCTTTCCTAGTGAGCTAGGGTTAAATAATGGATGTAGAGACCACACACATTGATCAGAGGAAGTACAAAGGAGGGAAAATTTCCAAGTATGAGCCTATTTCATCACATAGCATCATGTCTCCACCATTTCTCAAGAAACCATTCCAAGAGACAAATCATTTGTTGGACATAGAGACAATTTTGCTTCAAAGTATGTTTATGACCAAATGGAGATGGATTTGAAAAATATGATTTTTTTTTAGTCAATCATAGACCAAGGAACAAAACCCTCATTCATTTTATACACAGGTGTTATGATTCGGGAGAAATGCCCAAAATACCGTTGCTATAGGAGAGTTGCTGCACTTCTGGAGTGACCTTGGGAGAATGATTTTTTCTCAGTCTTGGAGAAGCCATTTTGAATTCTTATGTACTCTATTGATAACTAGACATCATAATATTTCTAATGGTACCTTAATATATGCATTTTGAGCTCAGGAAGGCAATGAAAAGCGTCCTGCAAGATGGCGCTGCGTTTCTGCTGCATTTCTGGGAGTAGTCTTGGGAAAATGCATTTTTATCTGTCACGGAGTGTCCAAATTACTTTCTTGATGTGTCAAATGATAACTAGACATCCACATATTTCTAATGAGACATAAAGATACTAATTTGGAGCATGGTAACCCCTCCAAAAGTCACATCCAAGTTGCATGCTACGTTTTTGCCAGTTTCGCTTTGTTTTTGCCCGGAAGTCACTTTTCTCAGTTTGCTCAGCTATTTCGAGTTTTCTTGATGTAATTACTTATGTTTGATGTAATTATTTATTTTTGATGTAATTATGATGTATTTAAGTGTAATTATGCTTGCTAGGGTAAGAAAAGACTAGATTCATTCTTGTGAAGGTGTTCATGGTCAAATGAATCAGTTTAAGGTCGATTTGGAGTTTGTTTTAACCTCCCTAGTCATTAGGATTTGTTGGAGAAATTTGTGTAAACTGATTTTATACAGAGGATTCCAACCCCTAAGTGAAGGGAATATGGTTTTTTAGTCTATATGTATCTATTTTTAAGTCAAACTCAAGGTTTGTCATCAGTGAATAGAACTCTTGGAAGTTGTATTCAATTATCTTTTTACAGGAAATCAAAGGATAGTTGTAGCTATTATTCAGGAATTCTTGTGTTGTGAGTTTGTGATAATGTTTTCTCTCTGTTATAGTTTTATATGAATGATAATTTCATCTTCTTTCCATATCTATGCTTTTTAGTGACTTTCCTAAGAGGTTTTAAACATAATTCTTAAGATAAAGATCTGTTTTGTTAGGAATTTCATGTTTATGATCCGAATTTAAATAGGAACACAAAAAATTACAGAGATAACCATAAACAAAGAGATGCAACGGAAATAATACTTCATTTAATTATTGTAAAATACTGAAATATGCTTACAAACAGAAATGGAAATAAACTAGCTAGGGCGATGGTAGTTGATCTCTGAGAAGAGATGTGGCAGATACATGCCTTTGAACTGTGTTACAATGAGTCTCAAAGGCCTATTTATTGTTGAGAAACAATGGAGAACCCTAAACATCCAAAAACCTAACCCTAGAATATGAAACGCCGAACTGTGGGCCCCGTTTGGGTAAATTGGTACATCAACTTCTCAGGGTTGTAACTTTGGCATACGATCTTCGTTTGATGTGCAAAATAGCTCGTTAGAAAGATCTATCCAAGTAATACAACTTTGGGAAGCAAAACATAGGGCAATGGACCCATGTTGCTCCCAGATTTCCAAAAGAATGTCGTTTAGGGCCTCAAAACGGCTTCAGAAGTTCAGGACTCGAAAAATTGCTAAAAATAGTAAATTGTGCTACAAATAAGGAAACTAAAAAACTGAAAGAGATAGTTGTGGGGGTCCAAGTGGGATAGGTGGGTGGCCACCAACATCCACCTGGATCATACCTCCCCCTTTAGGAAGGTGTTGGCTTGTTGAGGCTTGACCCAAGTTCGGAGATGATTTAGCCAAACAAATCTCGGTACTATTGGCCCTTTCGGCAGCGGTTTGCGGACTGAGGTCTCACCCGAAGTAGTATGGGAGGGTGTTAGAACCAGGTTTCCACACCCTAGGGATGTTTGATGGGTTCCAAGTGGTCCACGGTTTGATCTTGCGTGCACGTCACTATGCACACTTATCAGTACTTCGCAGCCGGTGATGCTGCCTTCGCGTAGCCCTACTCGGGGGGTGACTAGTGTTATTACCCAAATCCTTACAGTAACCCGATATTAGTTGATTAACTTAGCTTATTTGTATGATTTTAATTATACTTACCAATATTCACCATTCATACAACAACGCACAATAAATAAACAATATAATTGCAATTGATATCAAACATGTAATAACATAAGAATAGATACAGGAATTCAAATAAACTTCTCTTTATTATTCTTCTTCCTTGGTTACAGACTTGACTACGCCTTGCGAACTCATCTACAGGGGTCCACGCACTCAGCTGCGGACTCTACTAGGCATCTGCGCACTCAGCTGCAAAGCCTCTTCCTACTACTACGACCCAAGATACTAGACTCTTGCTCTATGCTTGCTATCCTTCTGACTCCATCCGTTGGTTACCTAACTACTTTACAACTTAGAACCTCGCTCTATTTATACAATCCCATGGTTTGCGGACCATGGGTAGGCCGACACTACATTCAAAACTTAGGGCGGACAACCCTATGACTCTAACATACAATTCGCAGAGTTTTTACAATAATATTACTCAAAACTTGGGCTTTGAGCCCCAAACCATGATGTGGGGGGATTCCATGCCGAACGAGCCCCCAACACAAACATTGTGACTCACCCTCGAGTCATTCTGTTGGCATGAAAATCTTGGCATGGAGTCCCTCCAGCTAGTCCTGAATGGTCTTGATTTCTGCAGTGCACTGAGTTACTGCTTGCTGTACCTGCTACGTTCTCTCTTCTGAGCCCTCTGTTTCTGGCAAGCTACACTGCATCTGTGCATGCATCCCCTGAATCTGCACGAGATTTCCTTTAATATCTACCATGATTGTGAAGGCTTCATCAATCCATGGCTGGACGTGCACTTTGAGAACTGCTTCCTTATGATGCATCGCGTCCACCTACTCCTTTAGTGCTTTGGCTTGCTACATTCTTGCAAGCTGTTGAGTAAGGATTACTATCGGCACATTCCCCATGATGCTGTCATACTGTTGCTGGAGTTCACGTGCCTTTGTCTCCAGCCGTTGGATGTTGGGGTCCTCCTATAATGTCGTGAGGACCTCAAGCGCCTGTTGCAACATGTTGGTACAGTCGTGCACTGCACCTCCAATCTCTTCCAACCCTGCTGTAATAGCGCTAGCGTGCTGTTCTTTGATTTCTGGGGGAGTTGAAGGCTACGCCTTCAACCACAGCTCGACGATCTAAAGATTCAGCTCTAGCTGCGCCCTTGTTGTGTCTTCTCTCACGTCATAGACTTTACTGGCCAAACTGTGGATCCATACTTCCACCGGTAGATCTGCTACGATAGCCAGCTCTGGGACACGTCTCCAAGCGTCATCTACCATCTGCACCAACCTTTGGTTCTGCGACACTGACTCGTCGCGCTATAATCTGAGCTACTCCATATTGATCTTCTGTTCACTAAGAACTTGGAGCGCGTGGTTCTCCCTACCATGTAGCGCTACTGTTATTCCATCCTGTAGCTGATAGAGCATTTCCCGGGGAAGGTCAGCTAGATTAAGGCCAAGGCCTTTCATCATGCTAACCATCATTCGGTCCCTCACATCTGATGATACTAACGCTCGCTCTGGCAACACTATTATGTTAGCCATCCTTGCATGCAACATTTGCTCTACTGCGACGTATGTTGACAAGGTACCTTCTTGAGGGGTCTGTACCTGTAACTCCTATTGTTGCGCCTTGGGGGCTCCCAACACAGTTTGATGCTCCTGCATGAACTGCTGAAGTGTTTCACCTGTGACATCGCAGACCGTCTCGCCGATGTCATGGATATCACCTTCGGTTAAGGTGATATGGTCAATGGCCAACCTCGAGGCCTTGACCTTCTTCCTTGGGCCAGATCTTTTGGCGATGCACGAGAACTTTAACTGAGTGGACGTGGCTGTTAGGTTTGTGTTCCCTTCTGTTGTTTCTAGTTCCTCTGCCTCCTTTCTTGAGGACGTTGCTTGGCCCTCATCTACCTATGTTATCGCTACCTCTGCTTGTTATAGACATTTTTGGGCACTTCAACCCCAATCAAAAATGTCCATAAACTGAGGGCTCTTAAGTCCCTAAAAGGGTTGCTTCACTGCCTAAAGGAACAAGGTCAACTGATTACATCATCTCCCAAAAGCTCTCCA
>APFE031739982.1:71170-110733 GCA_000404065.3 Pinus taeda | reverse complement strand
GAGATGCAATGGAAATAATACTTCATTTCATTACTGTAAAATACTGAAATATGCTTACAAACAGAAATGGAAATAAACTAGCTAGGGTGATGGTAACTTATCTCTGAGAAGAGATGTGGTAGATACATGCCTCTGCACTGTGTTACAATGAGGCTCGAAGGCCTATTTATTTTTGAGAAACAATGGAAAACCCTAAACATCCAAAAACATAACCCTAGAAGCCGAAACACCAAACCGTGGGCCCAGTTTGGGCAAATTGGTACATCAACTTCCCGGGGTCGTAACTTTGGCATACAATCTCTGTTTGACGCGTATAATAGCTTGTTAGAAAGAACTATCCGAGTACTACAACTTTGGTAAGAGGAACATTGGTAGATTGACAAATTTTGCCCCTTGATTTCCAAAAAAACGTTGTTTAGGGCCTCAAAACGGCTCTGAAAGTTCACGACCCGAAAAACTGCTAAAAATAGTAAGTTGTGCTACAAATAAGGAAACTAAAAAACTGAAAGAGACAGTTGTGGGGGTCCAAGTGGGATAGGTGTGTGGCCATCAACATCCACCTAGATCAGTTTATGTCACCTATCTTCTGATAAATGAATTCATGCTTGCCATACTCATTTTGATCTTTGCTTTTCCACCCTACACTACATCGACAAAAACCAAAAGTATCACAAAAGCATGCCTACCCTACTCCTTTATATCCCTTGCAACTGAAACCTTTGATGTTTTAACCTAGTCCCCTGATTTTCACTCCTGATCCAACAAACCCTAAATTTTAGAACCCTAGAGCAGAACATACCTAGGCTAATATTTTTTCTTACTCTAGTCATTTTTGGCTGTGAAATCATAGAGAGATCCCTCTCTAGTTTGGTAGGGCTAGCTACCAAACTAAAATCTTTGTTTGAGGTTACCTCCATCGATCTCCTTCTCAACCTGGGACACTATGGAGGACAACACCTGCAATAAAAGACTATTTAGCAAATTTTGATGAAATCCTTCGTGTCTTGAGAAGTCATCTCAAGCAATCCAATAATCAAATTAAGCTACAAATTATTATTTGAAAATATCTAACCTTGAATTTGAAGTAGGGGACTGGGTGTCCACTAAATTGCAACAATTACAACTAAAACTCACTTAAAAACTACAAAAGTCATAAACTTGCACCAAAGTTTTATGGCCCTTATCAATTCCTAAAGAGAGATGGTCAAGTAGCATATATGTTAGACATTCTAAGCAAAGGGAACTTACGTTATATCTTCCATGTTTCATGTTTGAAGAAAAAGTTTTGTCCAACAACTCTAATCTAGACCCAACTACCCCTTTCTGGATGAAGGGAAATTTATACAGAAGCCTGAAAGAATAATTGAAGTTACGAACAAAGCTCCTTGTTTGAGAAGTCTTAATGAGTATCTAATCAAGTGGACGAACCTACTAGAAGATGAAGCCACTTGGGAAAATTAAGACTTTATCTGAATCCATTCATCATTGTCATTACTTCAAGGTGAAAGAATTTCAAGTAGTGACAACTTGTAATAAACTAAATATAGTTATACAATAATTATTGTAATATCTTAGGTAGGCATATTTGCACAATGGGTCACTATTAGGTGAATTTTGAGGTCTAAATTGGGCCTCCTAAGGAAATTATAAAGTAATAGTGGAAATAATAAAATAAGATTAGATTACATCATCAAATTTTAGATTGAAAAAAAGAAAAAAATATTTTTTTTCAACTTATATTTTCAACTGATCTCCTTATGGGTTTACTCATATTTCAAGCGGAAACACTCATTTGATGCAAATTTTGATTCCTCATCCAAGGAGTACCCATGTTGCATATTTTCGATGGACCCTGCTACACGAAAAATGAGAAATACATGAAAAACAGGATTGCAATCCTATTTTTCATGTATTTCTCATTTTTCGTGTAGCAGGGTCCATCAAAAGTATACAACATGGGTACTACTTGGATGAGGAACTAAATTTTGCATCCAACAAGTACTCCTGCTTGAAATTTGAGTAAAACCTTAGGGAGATAAGTTGAAAATACGAGTTGAAAAAGTAGTTTTATTATTTATTATTTATTAATATTTTTACTTTTTTACTCGAAAAATGGGGAATCATCCCCCATTGTTGACATCATCATCTTGAATCCTATTGGTTCTCATAAAGTTTATTTTGGTTGTACATTTTTTGTAAGAGCCCCATTTTAGACATTAAAATTCCCCTAATTAGTATGTCCCAATGTTAAGGAGAGTATATAATATTGCCATTGGCTATTATAAATATCATCATGAAAAAATGATATACACACGCATGCACACACACACACACACACATATACACATATGTATATATATTTTAGTTGTTTGCCTATAATGACCCTACCCCTATTATCTGATAAAAGACACCATTGATAACGAAGTTTGTTCATGGTCAAGGATCAAGAAGTTGAGGACTGTAGCAAAGATGACCTACATCCTTCCATAAATTTCAACCAAGGACTTATGAACAAGGTAGTTTTGTACCCAAGTCAAAGTGATCAAAGAAAATAAAGGGAACAATGTTTGACTTGGATTCTAATTTTGAGCCAAGGATGCAATTAGACTAGTCTTTAACACAACTACCATTACCAAATATGTTGCCAAAGCCCATTTTAGATATTGTTCGACGCTCTAGGAAGGACCCTAATGTAACATATACAAAACCATCTATACCTTGATGAGGGTATGAGGTACCAATTTTTCACTTGTTTCATTCAATTCAAAACTCCTTTCTGAGATCATCATCACCTTCTACTCAACAAATGTTTTATAACATATAAACTTTATTGAAATTTGAGACTAGATCATTGAGATATGGTCTTTTGCATATTTTTACCCTTGGTGCCATGCCGATGTTATTGAGAAAATTTCATGTGGCAGATGTCATGGTACCCTAATCAATGTGTCATCATGGCATCATGCCATGAAAACACCAAGGGTATTATCCATTTGCCCAATTAATTTGCTTTACATGTTTTTGCATGAGTGGGATTTAAATAATAAAAATTTAATTTATAAATCCACATGAATATTGATATTCCAACATTATTAAATATCAAATAGATCCCACATGTAAATAAAACTCATGTGTGGGAATAATCCACATGCTAAATTCAAAAGCGTCGAAATCTTCATCAACCATTGGGAGAATTTACAAATTTTCCATAGCAACCAAAATATTTCCTTGATCACTAATGGTGTCAAACTTCTAACTTGTCATTGACTCCTAATGGAGTAATTATCCCAAAAATTTTATTGATCATCAAACGGGTAATTACCTCAACCTTTGTGTTGATTTTCGATGAGTAAATACATCAACCTTTTTGTTTATCGCCAATGGGTGAATAACTATACCTTTAAAATGGCCATTAATGGGCTTATCAACCATCAGTGGAATTTGTCATGTTACTTTTGGAAACCATTCATTGAATCCCCAATGGTTGATTGTCTACAAAATTTGACATTTAACTTTAAATTTAGAACCTTGTTAATTTCACACAACCCCGATGGACTACATGTAACAAACTTATCAACAACAAAAAAAATTTAACATGTAACTTTGAGAGACTTTGTCAAATTCGTTGAACCCCCATGGTATTATCAACCGTCAGTGAACTTTAATGTGTTTACTTGGTAAAAGCTTCACAAATTCTCTAGACCGCCATGGGTTATATTTTAGCAAGCTCTACACAAAATCTAGGAGAATTTGTTAGACATTAAAGAGGATTATCTCTATTGAAGAAAGTAATTTGTTAGACATTAAAACATATTATCTCTATTGAAGAAAGTTTTCAAATTTAAGATCCTCAACCTTCAATGGTCATAAATTGGGTAAAATTCTCCCATAGAATCCCTTTTTTCTTCATATATGAGATATTCATGAATGTAAGTAAATTATGCACATATAAATATTATCATTTATATAATGCATTAAAGAAAAAGAATTTAGTTGTCACATTCACTTAGCTAAACTAGATATCTTACCAACACTTACTAATCCTAAAATTTATGGAGACATTCATTCAAAATACCTATGAACTTATATAGTTGAAGTTTCAGATTCAAATCCTAGGAATAAGTAAGCTTAGGACATTCTTTACACTCATGTAAATAAACATATTTATCACCCACAATAATTTAAGCAACTCTTTGCACCAGAATAAATAGGATTCATATGCAATTAAGCATACTTACTACGAGTTACTACCCACTATTACGTATGCATTCCTCAACACTTTAATAGGTAGGAGTAAAAATGTAAATGTGTATACTTATTAGTAGCTATTATCTACCAAAATTTGTAGGCAATTAATTTCTCCACTTCACATATCAATTTGTTTCCAAAAAAGCTCTTATAAACTTGGATTAATATACACTCTTTTTGAGATAAATTAAAATCAAACATAACTTAAGATATTTGCATCAATACACACACATACACACACAAATTTTTATTATAAAAATATTAAACACTACAAAATCTTATCATTTATTCAAGAAACAAATAAACATTAATCACATGAACATCACAACACTTATCTAAATTTCATTTGGAAACCGATATGGAAATGATCCTTTTCCACCCTACCATAGGCTCAATTGCACATCAACTTTCTACAACTGACTGCCCCCTAGCCAAGCTTGTATACCACAAGGGGAAAATTGATAACCCATTGTTATTTAAGCTATGTGAAGGAAACTATCCTTCACATATATGATAGATTTAGTATTTCCTCTCATCTTGGTTAGCAAAGTAGACAACATAATCCTTTCACTACTTTGTAGTCCTTGGTAATTTAGCCACTTCTTAGTTGTCTTACTCAACCAACACACATCAAATCATAGCCCACTTTACTCATCTAGATTCCATAACTCTTTTACAAATGTTTGATAATAAAAAATGAGTTTTAGGGAGAGTAAAATGGACCAATATCATTCCAATCCATGAATGGAACTATTTTGGGCATATTTAGACACCCTGAACACAATTTAATCACCCAGAATACTTTGACCATCATTTTGTTCCAGATTAGCAACATCCCACTCACAATTCTCATTATTAGGCACTAGTGTGCCTTTAGCTCTATGTGGCTGTCTCTCTTTAAGCATGAATGGTTGATTTCCCCCCATCAGTGGATATTTTACACTATTTTCCCTTCATGGATCTTTGCTCCCTTCCAAAACTTTCCATGATCAATGCAATATTATATTATAAAGTCCACATTTACCTTAGTCTCCTAAGCAATTTTCAGGCCTAATTCAAAATCCAAGAAATGTACTCAGACCACTCCTTCCATTAAATTCTAAAGAACTATTGTAGCTGCCACCCCAACTTCCATATTTACGAGGGTGAATTTTCCAACTATCTAGTCTTTCAAAATAATTTCGTTATTGGGAAAGAGGCAAAAGGCTCATATTTACATTTGAATTCCATGGTAAGGCTTTGGAAAGACAATTCTCTGCAATTCCCTCATCACTTTCCCACTCATGGTAGCATAGACCATATCAATGCTCATATGTTCCAAGTTGGTTGTGTTAACATATTCATTAATCAAACGTTTAAATTACATATACATAGTTTCTAGATTCACCTGGTTCATTCTTTTCACAATAGAGACACATCCATCTTGGCAAAAGCAATGAGAATGCCATCAACATAATTAATTATAAACTAACTTGGGGTTCAATATAAGGATGTTTCAATCGTAGCACCCTTATGATGACCCATGGGTGTGATGTGCATATTATGTGTAGGTTAGTGAGTCAAGGAATACTTTAAGGGCTTGCGTGCCCATGTACATATATGTTTTAGGCAGGTGTACCTATGTTTATATTTTTTTGAGGCTAGGGAGCCTAGTGCTACAAACATGAAATCACATGCATATTAATAAAATACAATTTTGTTGTAGACCAAGTTAGACGAAAGAGTATGTAGGGCTTAGAATGCATGGGTGTGAAAGGGGGTTAAGGGATAAGCGTTGAAGGGCTTAAGGCTAGGTGGCTAAGATTTTATTAAAATAAGGCTAAGTGAAAAGTGTGTGTGTTTACACTATGACACAAAGAAATGACTAGGTAATGCCAAGTAGGAGGGACATGCACATAAAAGTTAGGAGGATTATTATCCAAGGGGAGACATCATTTTGGTCAGACAAGGGAGGACAAAACACTCGGGAGTGAAAAAATGGATGACTTGTGACATGAGGTACCCTGTAGAATCCAAGGAGGATTCAATGGTAAGGGGATAGGTTACCTGATGTGAAACTATATGGAAGGGTAATGTCTAATTATAAACCTTGGAAAGTTAGGGGCACATCCCACTAGAATATGGGTGTAGAGAAGGGGGTTCACTACCTAGGTTATGTGGGATGTGATGTTTTTTTTGGGAGGTTGTTGGATTTCGTACCTTGACCTGAGAATGTTTAATTGGATATGTACTTGGCTTTAGATAAGTTGAAGCCCTTGTGGAGTCAAAGAGCCAACTTGGGGGTAACCAATTGCTCAAAGGTTATGAACAACATGGTCTATGTCTATGTGGAACATCTGAGGTCTATAGTCAGTTGGTGATTTTTCTCAAAGATATGTGAGGTGTTCTATTTAACTGTTCTCTAATTTGTTAATTTATTGCGTTCATGATGTTTACAATCTATATGTTTTTTGGCATATTTACATGTGTTACAATGCATAAGTATAGTATGCATTGAATACTAATGTGCATTGAGCATATAAAGTAGAGTAGAAGGCTGGAAATATAACAAATAGATGTTTTAGGGTGTTATGGGTGCCTTGGTGGGCATATATTTTTCATGGTAGCAAATGTATTGGTACAAGTTAAGGGAAAAAATTCATAGGTCAAGTCATAAAGATAGTGAAAAGCACCTTTGGGGTTACCGGGGATGTTATGAAAATCCCTTCGCCCTTAAAGGAGCACCATTCTTGGTGTTCACACCAACTCTGGGCATTCTTTTAATGATTGCAACAACACCATCCTAGGTGCTCTCTTTTACTGCAACAATATTCCTCAATGCTTCTTCAGTTGCACCAACTACATGTCCCTCTTTAGCCATTCTTCCTTTGTCAATTTTCCGTAACTATTTGGCCACATCCATACCTTTGGAATTTCATCAAATTCCAATAAAATTTATCAATAAACATGCATATTAAAAATCTTTTTCCATGCATAATGATTTCACTAAATTTCATAAATCAAAATATGATACTTATTCAAACATAATGCTTACTTATATGTTTGTGGATTTACATCCATATGCTTGTCACAAATGAACTTAAATCACTGTTCTTGTACACACCCAACACACTCATGATCCAATAGTATAAAAACATAAAGTAGTGACTAAAAAAACTACTAAAATTTGCATATAAATGACTATTTTTGGTCATGCGACCATTAGTGGCTAATTTACAATATGTTATCTCTACGACCAATTTAGTCATATTTAACTTATTCGTTAATTAGTTGTCTCAATTTTATAACCTCGTAGTATATTTAGTCGTGAATTTGGTCATTGAATTAGTCATTAATTGCCACATTTAATGACCAAACACACAATCAAATATACTACTACGTGATCACCAAGGAAACCAATTAACGACCAATGAAATATGACCAAAATGTTGGTCGTGAGATAAGATACTGTAAATAAGATATTAATAGTCATTTATATGCAAATTTTAGTTATCATTTGAAACCAATTAATGACCAAAGAAATATGACCAAAATATTGGTCACAAGATAAGATATTGTAAATTAACCACTAATAGTGGTTTACATGCAAATTTTAGATATTGTTCGTAGCTACAAAATTGTCATTTCCAATAGTCATTAATATGTTTTTTGTAGTTTCATATTCATTATATAGATGAGTAATCTAGTAGTGTATATTCATTTTATTTACTTTCATTAATAATAATTATAAACAACTAATTTAGTAATTGTATATTTATTTTATTTGTGTTCATTATTAATCAATACAAATGAATTAGTATGATTTTGTTACTATATTACAAAAAATGTCATACAATATTCATTCTCATCTAATATGAAAACACATGTGGATCATGCAAAATCTCATAAGTCGATTACAACAGTAAAAACTATCAAGTACAATCAT
The DNA here is from genome assembly GCA_000404065.3 of Pinus taeda. Classification (NCBI taxonomy): domain Eukaryota; kingdom Viridiplantae; phylum Streptophyta; class Pinopsida; order Pinales; family Pinaceae; genus Pinus; species Pinus taeda. Next base: position 102,560 of record APFE031739982.1, on the reverse strand, counting down.
AAGCAATTTTAGCGAGAAAATTTATTATATGAAATGTTAAGTATTATAATATGAGTTTCCAACTGAATATTGGCTGGGCTACAATTTACACATGAAATATTGTTTAATCACTTCAAAACATTCCCACTGTGTTTCCAATTCATTACACAAATGTCTCTCTACCTTTCAAATCATTTAGTACATCCACCATTCAAGAGTGCTGAGGACTAGAAGCTTAATCAAATCTCTGCTGAATGTACAAATTTGCATATCGATCTAGCAAAGAACATTAGGTTTGACATATGGTTGAATATTATTATCTGCATTTCGCTAAAGGACACTAAAATATTAGACGAGACCGCTAAAACAAAAATGAAAAAGCTGTAATCCTTGAAAAATAAATATGCTCATCCGCCTTGAAATAATAAAACTACTAGCAATATAAATTTGAATTGCAATAATGAATCAACTAGCAATATAAATTCAAATGTCATTAATCTATCTAAAATTGATTTGAGTAATGCAACCCTTAGTGTATTAAACCATGATTTAAATTTTGTAGTTGCACCTTCAAAAATACCACACGAAGAGATTATTTTCTTGGTGAAGGATGCAATTACCACTCTCTGAGAAACCAAAGCTAAATAGGTTAGACATGGTTGCATGCTTGTTCTTCTAAAAACTAAACCACGAAGAAAAAAATTAAACAAAGAGGAATTGACAACTCTCAAGGAACTCAAAAGAAAGAAAGAGATTATGATATTAAAGGTGGACAAAGGAAATTCCACTTTGATCATACACACTGAAGATTATCATAAAAAGATGTTGGAACATCTTACCACCGGTGGCAGTTAGAGAAAAATTACCAAGATCTGAGCAACAAGGTGATGAAGGATATTACGAAGGCCATACAAAACTCATCTTTGGAAGATAACATAAAAAAGAAAATCATTCCTAAGAACCCTATCTTACCTTACATATATGTTTTGCTAAAGGTTCACAAAGAAGGTTTTCCTTTAAGACCTATTGTCAATATGATTGGGTCTCCCTCATATGAATTGTCTAAAATTTTAGTTGAAAAACTCAAATGATATGTTGGTAAAACCCAATCCTTCATCGAAGATTCCACACACTTCATAACTAATTTAAAATCTACAACTATAAAAGAATATGACATTCTTGTAAGCTTTGACATAACATAATTATATACTAGGGTTCCAGTTGATGAGGCTATAAAAGTCATAAGAGAACTAACTGATGATGAAATAGTTGACCTTGTGAGAATATTGTTGGAAATAATACTAAGAGGTGGGGTGAATCAATATTATCAGATCAATAATTTTTCATTTTCCAAACAGATTTATATACGCTACTTCTGTGAAGTGAAATAGTGTGTACACGATACTGTGATTAGTGAAACCAACATATACAAAGAGAACTTGTGACTTAGTTAATTTATCAAGTGTTGATCTATAACCAGTGCATCAGTAACTTATTAAACAGTGCAGTAAAAACATAATAAACAATCACACATAAGCGACACTCATGAACACCAAGATTTAAGGTGGAAACCCAATGTGGGTGAAAACCACCTACTGTTATCATCTCCGTCTTCTTTTAATAATAATAAAATCTGTTTACAATCTTGTACTGGTGCAGACTCATACCAGTACGCAGGCACCCACCCGCAAAAGGCTACAACCTTCTCTCGTTTTCTAGCTTCTACTGGAAGGGAGCTACAACACCCTAGCTCTTGTACTAGCCAATGTGTTTACTAGTACATAGGCATCAATCTACAGAAGGCTATGACCTTCTATCTTCCTCCAGGGACCACGTTTCATAAATTTTCAGACTGGATGCTCCTGGTACACAACAATACACATGAAGGCCTTGTTTCATCAAATTTTCATACTGGACCCATCAGCAACTTTGAAACTCAAACTGCATCAACCAACAATTAGTTAATTTGAACAATCAAATCACTGTCACTAGAACACTGTGCTGAACCCAGAGACCTGCATCATCATTCAAAACCAGCTGCAACCTCAAAAATCATACATCAGAATGTATACGCTACTTTACTAAACCCAACTTGCGTGTAGAAGCTACTTCCTTTAATTAAACCTGCGTATACCTTCAAAACTATTGAAACATAAAACTTCTGAATCAAGTCTGTACCAACCAATAATATATTGAACATCTACTGTCAATTTACAGATATTTACACACATAGTAGCAGAGATCACCCTTCTCACTTATACAATTAATCAATCATATATCAAACTCCTTATGCATTCAGTTTTTCATTCATATCTAAGAAGACTTCATTGATAGACAACAGTAAAACAACAGAACTGATCAGATAGATCAGTCAGACTTGAAGAAAAGGCTTTTCCTTTGTATACGCTACTTGGAAGAGTAGAACATGAGTCTACACGCGCTTTTATCAAGATGAACCAACATACAGATCTGCAAATATTAACTCGTAACTTTGCTGCTAATTCCAGACTTCAGACAAACCCAAATCATGACATTTAAATAATAAAACAGGTGTACATAATTAGATCTGGCCCAACCAATATCAGATCATTCAGTGATAAGTCATTTCAGGTCTCATGATCCTGATCCAACATTGAATTCAAGGTGCAACAAATATTTCAGATCAAAATCACCAACATAGCCCTTGCAACATAAAATATACTTCAGATAGAAGTATTCCTTAGAAACCCTTTATACTTTCACACCTTTGCCATATGATCTTCTCCTCCTTATATAGTTTTAGGCCTTTCTCAATACCTCAGACCAAAACCAGTTAGGACCCGTGGTATTCTTGGGCAGGATCAAATAGTCGTTACTCCACTCAATATTGTGGGCTAATACCACGGTATTGACCCCAGGTATTCTCTACTCTTGAAATTCCTTGATTTTCCAACCTGTACCCGCTTTTCCTCTTACGAGAGTGTGTGTATACGTATACGCGCTTTTTGTTCTGTGGACCTGCGTGTATACACTATTTTGACTAAGTGTACCTACATATACATCTTAAACTGCTTTTCACCATCCTTTACCTTCAAATTCTTCATTCTGATTAGTAGACTTTAGTTCCATCTTCCTGTTCTTTTGTACCAATGCCCTGTTACATCTGAATGGATTTATTACACTGTGGATCACCTTTGATAAAAAATGAACTGACCTGTGAATGAGTTTCCATCAAGGACAACACTTGTATCATAATGCCAACAAATATGATTGAAATCCACTTATTTCGGTTATAGAGGGTACATTTATGAACAAATAGATGGCATTTCTATGGGTTGTCCACTCTCCGCCATGGTTGCAAATATTTCCATGGGATTCTTTGAGGAAAAATCCATCAACTCTTTTTCTCTAAAGCCCAATCACTAGAGAAGATTTGTGGATGATACTCTTTTTATTTGGCCACATTGTAGAGAAAAGCTTCAGGAATTCTTGGAACACATGAATAACCAAATGGACAACATTAAATTCACTATGGAATTGGAATAAAATGGGTAACTACCTTTCCTTGACATCCTTTAATCCAAAAAAAAAATGGTAAGTTAGCTCATAAAGTATATCGTAAGAAAACCTACACTGATAAATATATTCAAGAGAACTCTCGCCATCACCCATCACAAAAAATGGCTTAATAAACAACATTGCTATTAGAGCCAAGAGAATATGTGACAATATCACTTAAATAATGAACTTGAACATATCACCAAAGTTTTCAAAAGTCATGGGTACATTGAAAAAATAATTAAGAAGACAATAACAAATTATTTGCATAACAATAACACTAAAAATAATTAATATAATTAAGACAATAAAACCTAATTAAAAACAAATCTAAATTAATATAATTAAGACAATAAAACTTAATTAAAACAAATGAAATAACAAAAGACAGTTAGAACAATCACATATTAGTTTATGATTGAAATATATGTCGGCAAAGAATCTCATAACTATTTATTAAAAGAAATAAAGATCAGTTTTCATCATTCTTTCACATCCTGAAGATGAACCACCGTTGCTGGTTCGAAATGTCAATCTAAAGAAAACTAATGCGATGAATCCGGAAGGTGATCTACACAAATAAAAAGGACTTAAAAAAAATATCAAACTTCCATATATCAAGGGAACTATCGACAAAATAGCCAAAATCCTTAACAAAAATCAAATTAGATTGCCTTCTCTCCTCCTAACACCTTAAAAAAAATGTTGGAGCATTCTAAAGATGAAATCGATCCTAAAATAAGCAAAGGGGTCTATTCAATCCTGTGTGGATGTGGAAAAATTTACATTGGAGAAACTGGCCGCTCAATCCATGCTAGGCTTAAGGAGAATTATGCTAATATTATTCATGATATATCTAAGAAATTTGATTTAGTTGAACACTAAAAATTAACCAAACACCACATATGCTTAGAGAATGCCAAAGTTATCACCTCTATTGATCATTATTCTAAAATAAAAATTAGAGAAGCCTTAGAGATAGAAAAAAACCCTAAGGACTATAATCATGTTGATGGGTGAAAACTGAGAAAATCTTGGTCCCTCACTATTTACCACATTAGTACTAATCAAATTAATTTTTCTACATTATCTCACTACAACAAAAAGGTCATTGGTGAGGGTCAAAAAATGTCACCATAAGCTCATTGGTGATGGTCAAAATAACTTCCGTCAACAAAAACTGAACGTCACCAAAGGTGGCATCGCCAAAGCATATGTGTTGTGGTGACATTCAAGGTCCATCATGAATAATAATTATAATGACAGATAGTGACCATCACCATTTCATATGAATAACAATGATTTATGGTGATGGACCTTTCATGGACCTCACTATTGATGCATATATATGGTGACATTCATTAACCGTCACCTTTTCATATTTTGGTGAGGGTCAAAAAATGTCACCATAAGTTCATTGGTGATGGTTAAAATAGATTCCATCACTAAAAACTAAACGTCACCAAAGGCTATGTCACCAAAAGTATAGGTGTTGTGGTAACATTCAAGGTTTGTCACAAATAATGACTATAATGATGAATAGTGACTATCACTATTTCATATGAACAACAAAGATTTATGGTGATGGATCTTTCATGACCCTCACTATTGATGCATATATATGGAAACGTTCATTAACTGTCACCATTCATATATAAAAAATGATTTTTGATGATGGCCCTTTAACAACCCTCACTATTGATGCATATATAGGGACAAATAATGATTGTCACCATTCCCTATGAATATTAGGGCATGATGGAATCGAACCACCAACCACCTCCTTGTAAAGTAGGTGCTCTTCCATTGAGCTAGCACCCTTCAAAGAATTAGACCTAATGACGGATAGTGGTTGTCACCATTTCATATGAACAACATATATTTATGGTGATGGACCTTTCATGACCCTCACTATTGATGCATATATATGGCAACATTCATTAACTGTCACCATTTCATATATAAAAAATGACTTTTGATGATGGCCCTTTAACAACCCTCACTATTGATGAATATATAGGGACAAATAGTGATTGTCACCATTCCCAATGAATATTAGGGCATGATGGAATCGAACCACCAACCACCTGCTTGTAAAGTAGGTTCTCTTCCATTGAGCTAGCACCATTCAAATAATTAGACCTTGAAACTTTATAATTTCTAAATTATAGAACATTAATTAAACTATAAAAGAATCAAATCACGAGGGAAACTATAAATAATAAACAACAATTATTAATTTATACACAATGAAAATTCCAATAGAATCTAATTAAAGTGTTTTTGTTAGCACACAATGCTTTACAAGTATAGCACTAGGATCTCATAAATTATCAATAGTAAACTTATTATCTATGTAAAGTAGTTGATATTATATCAGTTGAACACAATATATCAGAGTTGCAACCAACATCCTGACCCCTCACTATTGTAGTCATAATTAAGATTCTAATATAATTTCACATTATTCTTCTTCTTTAGCTTCCTCCAACCATTTCACAAAAGGCTCTAATGACTTCACAAAGGTTTGCCTGAAATGCCTGAAATCACATTAGATCTTATTTTCACCCTGTAAAAACTCAAACTATAAGAAAAATATTAGCAGTTACCATAAGAACAAGATTAATAGTTACCATAAGATCTATATACATTTTGTAATAATTTCTAAAAAAAAAAACCATTGAATTGACAGTTTATTATATATATATATATATATTATTATATATATATATACACTTTATAATTGTACATATATGTGTATTACATATAATGTACGTGTATATATATACACTATATGTATGTGTATAAATATATACATACATATATATATTATGTTTATACATATATATACATATATTATATATAATATACAATAAATATATATATCTATGTATGTGTATTATTATATATTATTATATATTATAATATTATATTTAATATATAACATTATATTAATATTTTGTATATATATATATATCATTTGTATATGTATATATATACAGGTAATACATAATTTGATATGGTTCTAATATATATATATATTATATTATATTTATAATATATATATGTATACACACACACACTATATAACATATCTTCTATCTATATATGTTATATATATATGCGTTTTGCTTCTTGCAGCATGTTAATATACACTATGTAATATATATATATATATATATTATATATAAGAAGCAAAAACATGATATCCAGAGCAAAAAAAAAGTATCCACAATTGCATTTAGATTTTAATAAATATTTTCTATGAAATTGAAACATTCTATTTTCTCACACACATCATTAAAAGGATCAAAGTGTGTAAGAAGCAAAAACATGATATCCAGAGCAAAAAAAAAGTATCCACAATTGCATTTAGATTTTAATAAATATTTTCTATGAAATTGAAACATTCTATTTTCTCACACACATCATTAAAAGGATCAAAGTGTGTAACAAAACATGATTTTTAAAAGTATAAAAATGCAAGCCATGGGGATGACACTTAAAACAATTATCCATAGACCCATTTTCCCATTAGATTCTAATATTGATTAAAAGTTTTAAACATATTAAACACTTAACAAGAAGAAAATACTTCTCAAAATTCAGTAAAAATCCATAAAATTGCTCATGATATGATGAGGCATAACACATGTGGTGAAAACAAAGGATACTACACGGTGAGAAAAGATTAAATACTAACTTGAAAAAATGCCAAATTTGAATTTTGTTGCTATTTTTTACCATACCACTATACAACATTCATAATAGAATCCCATACGATATGCACTACTTCAACATCAGGTAACTTTGACTTTTTATGGTGCTACTTTACAATTTCAATGACTTCTGAAATATCAACATTCTCCGCATCAGAGTTGTTAATGCACTCTTCATGTCCTTTAATTTCACATCAAACATTTTCTTTTCATTATATTCGATAAGACCTCCCAAACCCTTCTTACTGTCACATAAAAAGTCCAAAAGGCATATGTTAGTAACAATTGTCAAGAAATACACGCAACTTAAGTAGACAGTTTGGTTCCAATAAAAAATTCTAAATCTTAAGTGGTGCGCTTCTATATTGGGAACAAATCAAGAAGATTATATTTTATGTTCCCTCACTTCAAAAATTCTATGAGATCATCAAGATTGTTCCCAACCAGATACTCCTTGAAAAAACTTGTGGTGAATGAAAGCACAATCCCCTTGGAAACAAGGTTATCTTTGAGAAGAGGTTGAAAAATAGTTTATGATGGGAACCTAGATAATTGTTGAGAGAAAGTGAGTGCCATAAAAATTACAAGTTTTTTCCTTTCATTTGTAACACCCTCCTCCCACATCCAGCCAAGTAACCATGCCAACTAGGGTAAACATGATATGAGAGGCTACTATGATGAGATTTGATCTCTTATGTGACTTTAAGGAAGTGGAATTGATGGAACATCTCACACATTCATCCAACATCATCAACATAACCCTTAGGAAACAAGTTAGTCACTCACACAACCTATCCATGGGTCCCACTACTATTCTGGATCTCTTAGACCATAATTGCTCTCATGTTATGGGCAAGGGAGCGACCAACAACCCAAAGTCTCTCTCACAAGCTTGTTTGCCAGCGACCAGGTACCAAATTGCCAGTTCTGTGCAAGTGACCTCGGGATTTAAGCCACTTTCTTAGGCCTAGACCCCAAGCCACTGCCCAAAATGGAGTGATAGCTTAGAATCAGTAAAAATAGAGGGAAATAGTTATGCAAAAGAAATAAACTGAACAAGACCATAACCAAACCCCTATTAGCCATGACAAGCATTTTGTTAAAAACATCATCAACTTGTAACTCTTTTTTTTTTTTTTTTTTTTTTCCTACTAGTTCGCGGGCCCTGGTCAGTGAGTCCGCTACATCCAGGTTCGAGAAATCTGGGTGGACCCCACCCGAAGGGGGTCCACCCCTCGGTCACCACAGACCTAACCCCAAGAGCTTTCGGGTTTCGACCCTGTGACCTCCCATTAGCAAGGCCCCGACTTGACCGATTGTGCTAACCCTTGGGGCTGTCATCAACTTGTAACTTACATGTGTAAACAACATAACTAAGTGTAGGTATATCATACTTATCTGAGAATCGCTATGAACCATTTTTCCCTCATGTCAATTGCTGCGCTATCATCTATTAGGTCATAAGCACATTATCCATTCATATACAAGTAAAAGCATGCCGAGAGCCATACATAGTTGCTGTCATAAAATATACATATAACCAACATAATAGGAACATAAATACCATAAAAATATCAGCCATCAAAATCCACATATACATCAATACATTTACACATGAAAATCAAGGGAATGAATTTCTCATTATTGAATTCAATGAACCAACCGGAGATGGGACTACCATGTTCCAATCGACCATAGATTGGTTGAGCCAAATATCTCTTTAGCCAATGATCCTTGTGTCGTATTCCAGGCATGAATGTGGGACTCATAGAACACACCAAAAGAACCAATCAACATGGATGCCATCAGAGTTCTCCGCCTACACTGTGAGGAATTTGAGTGCCTCCTAGTCTCTCAGGCTTTACCATGCTTCCACAGTCTGATACAAGGATCACTAGGCCCTACATCGAGACATACTCTCTAGGCTTTACCGTGCATCCCATCTTGGGACAACTAGGCTCAACGAAGGGAAAATCCACCTCTTGGCTTTACCGTATTTCCTGCCATTCATCGACAAGGATTCCTAGGCCCACTGAGGCACACAATTTGGCTTCAATGCAACACACAGTCAAGTTCAGGGGTTACTAGGATAGTGGCTTCGTGATCGTCAATCTGGTTCAGGGACCACTCAAACCATGTGTTTTTCAATTCAGAGATCCACCCCACTCAACTTTGAATTCAATCCGAGCATCCCACATAAACCAAATGAGAGAAACCATCTCATCAAAGCTATTAGGAAATGTCAACTCTAGGTTGAAAATACTGTACACCTGGAAAAACCCATGCCATGGTAGAAAAGAACCACATGCAATCCCATGCATGCCAAATCTAGCAAGGAAAATACACATGCAAGTTGATACCTATAATGAAGCTTGTTGTAGTTGCTTGATCCCGCCTTTCCCTACTTGATCTTTGCTTTCTCTTGCCTTCTTTTCCTTTATTGCTCCAATGCCAAAGTGCTCCCAAAAACTCTAAGTGTCCAAGAGTAAGTGAGAGAGAGAGAGAGAGGAATGAGAGAGCTCTGAAGCTAAACTGGCAAAAGGTTACCAACTGATTCTCAGAAGCCGTTTTATGAATGAGGCCTCTATTTTCTTCATTTTCCTTCATTTTCCTCCTCACATGCAACTCCTGACCTTTCACCTTCCTTTTCTCCTAATTTCCATTATTTTCATAAATAAATGTGCCAAAAATGTTATTTTACCTTTCCAAAGCCTCAACCATTACCTTTTCCAATTTCCTTTGCCATAAACAACCAAGTGAACACCCCCTAGGATGTCTTGCCCAACATTCAACTTGGAATAAGTGTCCCATCAACTGTGGTTATTGTTTTTAACTTTTATTACATGGAAATTTCACTAGGGCTGTTACAGAACCCTCCCCCTTAAGGGACACCTCCCTTAGTGTTCAATCACACATATACCTTAGCAACCTGCTGAAAGAAGACATATTGCTCATGGAGCTTTATAACACACCTCGTTGCAGTATTGACAATGGAATACATGCTCAAAATAGAACATCATGACAACATGATAACATATCGCATAGTGGAGCTTGATAACATAGCTCGTTACGATATTTACAATGATCATCCAGCTGAGTACCAACCCAAATGACATCATAACATCATGATAACATAACCACATGATAGCATAGTAACATAACCACATAATCATAATGACATAACGTCCATACCGCATAGTGGAGCTTTATAACATAGCTCATGGCAATATTTACATCCATATACATATGTACATATAGCAATATCACCAAAATATATGCCAAAAACATATACCACATCATATATATCAAAACATATACCAAACACCATATCTAACCATATACCAAAACACCATATCAAAATATATACCAAAACCATATCAAAGTATATACCATACCACCATATTAAAGCATATACCAAACTACCATATCAAAGAATATACCAAACCACCATATCGAAGCTGCTTTGCCTCAACTGGAAAACAAGGAAGGATACATAGACCACATCTGATCTTCCATCTCCCATGTAGCTTCATCGGGCCCAAAGTGCTTCCATTGCACTTTAACTTGCTCGATTGCTTGGTTCCAGAGCATGGGCACTTTTTTCTGCAATATACGTTGAGGCTCCAGCTGGAATTCTCCATCTGGTTCCACCTGCAATACAAATTAGTCAATCACATGATCAACATCCTTAACATACTTCTTAAGCAAACATACATGGAAAACATCATGGACTTTCACTGTCGGAGGCAATGCAAGTCGATAAGCTACTTGCCCAATCCCCTCAAAGATACTGAAGGGTCCACAAAACCATGGTGCCAACTTAGCACATGATCCAATCCACAAGGATCTCTTCTTTGGTTTGATGTGTAAGTACACCTACTCCCCAACATGGAACTCCTTGAACAACATGTTCCAATATGCATTGCTTTTCTACCTATCCCTTGCTGCCTTTAGATTCTTCTTGATCACCTGCATTTCTCGTTCCATGTCTGCCAACATATCTGGTCCAATCAATACCCTGCTAACCAGATCACTCCAACTGATAAGAGTGTTACAACTCCACTCTTACAATTCCTCAAAAGGACTCATCCTTGATGACTCTTGATACCTGTTGCTTTATGCGAACTCTACCAAGGGGAGATACTCTTCCCACTTCCACTATTGTTGCATCACATACATCCTTAACATGTTCTCGAATATCCTGCTGACCCTATTTGTCTGTCCATCTGTTTGCAGATGATAAGTTGTATTGAAGGCCAACTCTGTGCCAAAACCTGCAAATAACTCCTTCCAAAACTTGGAAGTGAACTTTGCATCCCTTTCTGACACAATCTTCTTTAGAACACCGTGAAATCTAACCACATGTTGGATGAATACCTGTGCTACATCACTAGCTAAGAATGTGGTCTTCACTCAAATGAAATGTGCAACCTTTGTCAACCTGTCCACAATAACCATGATGGAATCATGTTGCTTCACTATCTTAGGCAACCCTATGATGAAGTTCATGGAAATGACCTCCCATTTCCACTCTGGAATCGTGATCGACTGTAGCAGTCCACCTAGATGTTTTCACTCTGCCTTCACTCACTGACAATCAAAACACCTAGCCACAAACTCTGCTACATCCCTCTTCAGATTTAACCAATATTAAATTTTCTTCACTACAGTCAATGTCTTCTGATAATCTAGGTGACTTGAATAAGGTTTCACATGAAACTCTCTCAAGATCACCTTCTTGAGCTTGCTACCATCCAACACATATATCTTTTCTTCGAATCTAACCAATCCATCTATTGTTAAACAATAATCCATAGCCTGTGCACCTGCACTTGTACCTATACTTATACTTGTACTAACACTTTTTCCTGTACCACTACCTTGTTGCAACCTTTGTACAATCTCCATATACTTGACATCCTTCTGACCTGCCTGCAAGATCTTATCCTATAGATTTGTCCCATAGGAGCTCATAGCTGTCAAGTGATTTACCTGTACCCTCATATTGAGAGCATCTACCACCCTGTTCTCTTTACCTCTGATGTACCCAATCTCGAAATCAAACTCACTGATTGTGGCCAACCACCTAGCCTGCATGGTGTTCAGATTCGGTTGATCAAACAAATACCTTAATCCAATATGATCACTCATCAATACAAATCTCCTGCCAAGAAGATAATGTCTCCACATTGTCAATGCATGTATAATTTTTGCTAGCTCCAAATAGTGTGTCGGGTAGTTCTGCTCATTCTCATTCAACTTTCACGACTCATAACATACCACCTATCCATCCTACATAAGCACTCCACCTAGTCCTATATTGCAAGCATCTATGCATACTACAAAATCTTTGTCCGAATATGTAATTTGTAGCATTGGTGCATGTGTCAACAACTACTTAAGTTTCTCAAAGCTAGCCTCACACTCCTCTGTCCATTCGAACTTTTTCCTTTCCTTTGCAATGATGTGATAGGATACGAAATCTGTGAGAAGTTCTTGATGAACCTCCTATAATAGCCTGCCAAACCCATGAAATATACCACCTCATCCACACTCTTAGGAGCTACCCACTCCATGATGGCCCTTATCTTCTCTGGATATACTGCAATGCCCTCTTTGGAGACAACATGTACCAAGTAATGTACCTTACTCTAAAAGAAACTACACTTGCTGAGCTAAGCATACAACTGATGCTCTCTCAAGAACCTCAACACTAATGCTAAATGCTCGACATGCTCTTCCTCTTTTTTAGAATATACCAGTATATTGTCAATGAAATCAATAACAAACTTATCCAAATATGGACACAACACACTATTCATCAAGAACATAAATGTAGATGGAGCATTAGTTAAGAAAAATGGAACAACAACAAACTCATAATGCCCATACCTGGTTCTAAACGCAGTTTTGCAAATGTCCTCCTCTTTGATGCATACCGGATGGTATCTGGATCTCAAGTCAATATTCGAGAACACTGCTGCTCCCTTCAGCTGATCAAACAAGTCATCAATCCTCGGCAAAGGGTACCTATTCTTGATAGTCATTTTGTTCAACTACCTGTAGTCAATGCATAATCTAAGGGTACCATCTTTCTTCTTCACAAACAATACTGGTGCACCCCAAGATGATACACTTGGCCAAATGTATCCCTTGTCTAACATTTCCTTTAACTGCAACTTTAACTCAACCAACTCAGGTGTGCTCATCCTGTAAGGTGATTTTGATGCTGGAGCTGCCCCTGGCACTAACCCCTAAAATTGCTGCAAAATTGCGTACCTGTTCAACACATCTGCATCCTCAGCCTCCTTACCCTTATCAGTAGAATTATGCACTACAAATAACATGCGCCCTTTCCTATGGCTATGCTTTGCTTGCATAGTTGTCACCATCCTAACTGATGCAAATTTCTTCTTACCTTGCAGGACTCTTGGTTTTCCATTGTCATCAACACACTCAATAGATTTGTCATAACAATCTACCTTGGTTCTATGAAGATACAACCAATCCGTGCTCAAAAACATACTGTATGATCCCAATGACATTACATTCAAATGTGCTACGGTAAGCATACCATTCAAATCAAATGTGAAAGCTCTTACCCAATGATGAACTCACTTCTTTGTACCTATAGCCAACTTCACTAACTAAGATTCTGCATGCAATTCCTTACTCAAACCACACTTATCCACCAATTAAGGACTAACATAGCTATAATTAGATCCAGGGTCAATCAAAATAGAAATAACTTGATCACAAATCTTACCGTCCATCTCAATGAAAGATTCTTGGTGTTCTTCTTGTTTGTTGTCCAGTGTTGCATATGTACATGGAATACTCTGACCAACATCCCCAATAGTCTGCACTGCTTTTTCATTGTATATCTTAGGCCTACCACTCTGATGCCATAGATAATCTCTCCTAAGGTGTTCCTCACCACATGCCCAACACTCCAACCAACCAGTGCCCTCATCTCTATTCTTATGTTGCTACTGTTGTGACCCATGTCCCTATCTAGCTGCATTAAATCTATTTTTCGGTGCCAAATTTTATTTCCCATTTGAATTTTGAGGCCTTTTTCTCTTAGGCTTCCATTTACCTCTACCTTTATCTTTTCCCTTCCATCCATGCCGAGATTAATTCTTATGATTTGACTACTCATAACAATGATTCAATTTCCCAATGCCTTCCTCAAGTGACCGAGACTCATCATACTCAATCTGATCTCTAAATGCTAATGGAAAACCATTGACAAACCTATGAACTTTATCCTTCTCATCAGTAAGATATGGTACATACCTCAATAGATCTAGAAACTTAGTCGTGTACTATTCATTTGTCATTGATCCCATATTTAGCTCATATAATTCTTTAGCCTTACTGTCGTAGTACCTCTTTGACAAGTACTTCTTCCTTAAAAGCCTCTTGAACTCCTGCCAACTCAAGTCATTTGTCCTAATGTCTCTGACCCACTTCACATCTTCCAACCAAATGTCTACTTAAACTTTCAAGTTGAAGATACCTACTCTGACCTTCATGTTACCTGTGTACTCATGCAACTCAAAGAATGTGTTCATTACAAATATCCAAGCCTCTGCATCTTCCGACTTTTTCACATCTCCACCAAAAGTAGGTGGTTTTTATTTCTTAAACTCATCTAGAAAGTATCCCCTATCATTCCTCTTGTAAGGATGATAATGATGATGACCATGATGTCTATCAGAACCAGAACGAGAATAGTACCTGTACTCATCGCCCCTCCTATCCGGAGCATCCATCAACCCTCCATCTCTCACCGTATCAGATATATTCGACATGTGTCTACCAGGAGACCTACTGCCATATGCCCCATTAGTTCCATCCCCATGTCCATGGTTGATCTGAAGCAATCCTTGTCACTGCAAGTCTAACAAAATATGAAGAAGTATAACATTAACCTCTGCTTGCTTCTCCTGTGCCTGTATGATCTGGTCATTATCTGCCTTACAATTCCTTATCTCTTCCTTCAAGCTTCTCAGTGTAAATTCCAAATTGGAAGGATTCCCAACACCGTACTGCTCTTCGGATTCATAGGGAGAGTCTTTGTACTCAACCATATTGCTAGCCATTTGATATTTCTTCATGCAATGCATAATATGTCAGATAAACCAAATCACAATAAATTGATGTACCTTAGTATAGCTCGGGGAGGATACCTTGTCTACAAGATCACCAAATCAATGTGATACATGTATAACATAATCATAACAACATATAGACATACACAACACATGTATCAACACATAAACATCACTCTAGCTAGGGTCAAGTCATCAATGCAAGGTCATATCAACAATTCATGCTATGACCTCATGCATGGAAACAACCATTACTCCATTGTACACATTGCCACATGCAACCAACAATATGCATAAGCAATGCCTAATCAACTATACATACGCATAAATGCATGTAGTCGAACATAAGTGATCAATTCTTGTAATCAACCTACAAGACTAATACATGTAATCAACATATTCAAGAATGTAACCTAACGTACAAGGATGTAAGTAGGTGACATAAAATCAACATGTAAGCGACATATAATCCATATGAAACTAGTCACATACTCATTTTTAAAGGTCAATATCAGATTCTGCATATCAAACATACTACAACCATAATCAATCATCAAGCAAATGCAACAAGCACATGAAATTCAAGTGTAAGAGACACATGCAAATGACATGCATGCATGACCAACACAAACTTCCCATCCAGTCCAAGAGTTGAACCATGCTCTGATACCACTTTGTAACACCCTCCTCCCACATCCACCCAAGTAACCATGCCAACTGGGGTAAACATGAAACGATAGGCTACTATCAAATTCGACCTCCTATGTGACCTTAAGGAAGTTGAATTGACGGAACATCACACACAATCATCCAACATCATCAACAGAACCCTTAGGAGACAAGTCAATCACTCAGACAGCCTGTCCCTGGGTCCCATTGCTGTTCTGGGTCTCTTAGTCCATATGCTCTCATGCTATGGGTAAGGGAGTGACCAACAACCCAAAGTCGCTCTCATCAGCTTTCCTGCCAATGACCAGGGACCAAAATTGTCAGTTCTATGCCAGTGACCCCGGGATTTAATCCACTTTTTTTGGCCCAGAATCTAGGCCACTACCCATAATGGAGTGATAGCTTAGAATCAGCAAAAATACAAGGAAACAATGATGCAAAAGAAATAAACTGAAAAAGACCATAAGGATACCCCTACTAGCCATGACAGACATTTCTTCAAACACATCATGAACTTGTAACCTACATGTGTAAACAATAGAATTAAGTGTTATCTAAGAATTGCATTGTTCCCTCATGTCAATTACCGCACTATCATCTATTAGGTCATAGACACATTATCCATTCATATACAAGTAAAAGCATGTTGAGAGCCATACATAGCTGGTGTCATAAAATATACATATAACCGACATAATAGGAACATAAATACCATAAACATATTAGCCATAAAAAATTGCACATACATCAATACATTTACACATGAAAATCAAGGGAATTAATTTCTTATTAATGAATGCAATCAAACAACCGGAGATGGGACTACCACGTTCCACCTGACCATAGATTGGTTGAGAAAATTTTCTCCTCAACCAATCACCCCCATGCCATATTCCAAGCATGAATTTGGGTCCCACAGAACACACCAAAAACAACAATAAAAATGCATAACACCAGAGTTCTCTGCCTACGTCATGAGGAATTTGAGTGCCTCCTAGCCTCTCAGGCTTTACGTGCATCCACAGTATGATCTAGGGATCACTAGGCCCTACACTGAGACATACTTTGCAGGATTTACCGTGCATCCCATCCCAGGACCACTAAGCTCAACGAAGAGAAAACCCACCTCTTGACTTTACCATATATCCTGCCATTCACCGACAAGGATTCCTAGGCCCACTGAGGCACACAATCTGGCTTTGCTGCAACCCATAGTCAGGTTCAGGGGCTACTAGGCCAGTCACTTCATGATCCTCAGTCTGGTTCAGGGACCACTCAGACCATGTGTTTGTCAATGCAGAGATCCAACCCACTCAACTTTGAATCCAATTAGGCCATCCCACATAAACCGAATGAGAGAACCCATCTCATCAAAGCTATCAGGAAATGGCAAGGTTAGGCTGAAAATACTGTCACACCTAGAAAAACCCATCCCATGGTAGAAAATAACCACATGCAATCCCATGCATGCCAAATCTAGCAAGGAAAATACACATGCAAGTTGATGCTTGCAATGAAGCCTATTGTAGCTACTTGATCCTGCCTTTCCCTACTTGATCTTTGCTTTCTCTTGCCTTCTTTGACTTTCTTACTCCAGTGCCAAAGTTCTCTAAGAAACTCTAAGTGTCCAAGAGTGCGTGAGAGAGAGGAATGAGAGAGCTCTGAAGCTAAACTGACAAGAGGTTACCGCCTGATTCTCAGAAGCCCCTTTTATGAATGAGGCCTCTATTTTCTTCATTTTCCATTATTTTCCTTCATTTTCCTCCTCACATGCAACCTGTGACCTTTCACCTTCCTTTTCTCCTAATTTCCATTATTTTCATAAATAAACGTGCCAAAAATGCCATTTTACCTTTCCAAAGTCTTATCCATTGCCTTTGCCAATTTCCTTAGCCATAGACAGCCAAATTAACACCCCCTAGGATTTCTTGCCCAATGTTCAACTTGGAATAATTGTCCCATAAACCGTGGTTATTTTTTTAACTTTTATTACATGGAATTTTCACCAGGGCTGTTACATCACTGTCCTAAAAAAGCTTAAGGGACTGCAAAAACCTTCACATAACATTTTCAAGATTCTTGATGAGGAAAGGCCTCCTATGAAGTATATTCTATATATACAGAATATATGGCAAGATATTTTGCCTTGCAGGTTCACAATTCAAAACAAAATAAGGATGTCAATCCCCTTCTTCAAGTTTTATGGCACTCGATTGTGTGTTACCTCCAATGAAGATGACCTATAAGTCAATGAGCATCAACATTAAAATATTATTATAATTTTATAGAAAATAACTTCATTGAAAAACTAATGGCTAAATTGATGATAGTCCAAGACCAAACCATGTTGATTTAGTGTGGGACATCTATATTTCAAAAGTAAGCATATAATTTAAAAATGAGGTAAAAATGTCTCAACCTACCTCTTTTGAAAAAGGATGGCCAAGGAAGAGGGACAACATGGCATGCCACAAATCAAAGCCCAACAAAGAGGGAAAGCATGGCATGCCACATATCAAAGCCTTTTCCTATCATCAACCAACCCAAAACCCTCCCCATCAAACCTAAGTTGTAAATTCTCTAGACCCTAGTTTAAAGGCCACATTTCCAACACTCTAAAACCTTTTATGGAAACAACCTACACCAATTCAACTCTAAATATGAACATGCGAAGGAAACTCATATGCTTCTTGGAAGAACAAAATAATGACTCCAGGTCATAAAACCTATTCCTTCCATCATTAGAAACAATAGAAACCTTGGTTTCCCTTGCTACAATCACTGGTTTGGGTAAACTTGATACCTTCAAGTTTCATGCACATAAGCGCAGAAGCACAATGTAGCATTAAAATGTTGAACAATAACATAAACAAAATATTATGTTTAGCATTCTGGAAAGCTATAACACACCTACAACTTCTTAAAAGCAAAGAGAAGAAGAAATATGCTTAATAGTGATTCCATCCTTAAAAGAAAGAGTAACATAGTTAATCATGATTCACTCTACCTTACAGGACCATAGGAAAATATCAACACACCATTGATCATTATAACTAGAGTAGAAGAAAATGAGAGTGCTTGCAAATATAAGGAGGTTTCTAAATTCTACCAAAGTAGAGTTGTGTCTTTTCTTTTCTTCCTGGAGTTGAGTTTCTAGGTCCTTACATTCCCTCTCAAGAACAAGTGTCTGGCTTTCAATTCTTAATACCAACCTCTTATATGCAACAAATTTGAACAATTTAACTCTTTCAAACTTATTTCATATTCCCATAATGTGATAGTCTCTTGTCCAAATTACATCGCAAAAAATTTATAAGCTTTCCAACCCACACACAAGCAACTAACTATTACAGTTACATCAAAATCTACCGTTCCTATTCTCTTGAAATATGAAAAGTTAGAGCTATTTAAATCACCTCCATGTTCCATAAATACTAAAGCTAAGTTGCATAGAAACATATACACATGCAGATACCGATATACCGGATCTCTTAAAACTCGAGATCTGGATAAAGGGAAATTGTACACACAAAAAAGAGATATAGAAAAGTAGTATTAGAAACATGTGTCCACACTTATTAAAAACCTAGAAAATTCACATTTTCAATGTGTTTTGCTACAAATATCTATTACAAAATTTAGAAATGCAGACTTCTATGGAAGGCTTAGATTTTCCTGTTTTAGGATTAGGGAAAGGTTATTTTATAAGGAAAAATTAGGATTTTAGGTCCCCATACTTGGCCTTGTTTAAATTTTATTTTATATTTTTATGTTACATACATACATACACACACACACACACACACACATACACACACACATATATATATATTAAGGATCTGACCATTGGACATTTTTGACTAGAAACAGATCTCGAGTGGATCCTACAACACTTCCAAACCTAAAACATATCTTGAGTGGATTCGAACATGCAAAAAATCAGATTCCGTAACTATGGCCAAAATCTTATCCGATTCTAAAGATGAAATAAAAAAAATATATCCCTTCCAGAATAAAATTAAGTTCACTTTAATGCTTGGCAAGTTACAATTAGAGAAAGTAGAAGAATTGGAATATTCAATTTATCCATGAAAATATCAGATCCATGCCAATTTTTGCAGCAAAGATAATCTGAGATCAAGAATTTCAATCTTATTTAAGATATTTTCAATCTTGTATGAATCTTGTGTACTTTTAAGCATAAAATTTGAATGCATAGAAGAAATGTGGATAATTGTAACTTGTGAAGATAAATAATCCTTTTTGATTTTTGTCAAAATAACAATTGATGCAAAACATTGACTAAAACCATTGCAAAAGGTCATGCTGATAGGTAAACGTGAATGCAAAACTTTCAAAACTAACCAAGCAGATACAAGTTTAATTCCCAATGACTATTTGTGTGCAAAAATAATAGAGCCCTCAGAATAACCCAAGATCTCCTTCATATTTATTTGCTAACATTTGTTTTCGTCGACAACAATTTCCTTAACATCGCTCTGGGTAACAATCTAGTGTTTTCATAACTTAAGATATGTTTGATCTACATTAAAGGCCCTACCATGTTCATATTCCAATTCTTAACTAATGTCATCCTATTTTGAATATAAACTAAACATGGTGTATAACCTCAAGCTATCTATTTTGAAGCCTTTTATGTGCACACTTTTCTCACATGTCATTTATTATTTTCAAAGACCCCTATAGCATTTTTATGAAGGCCTTGTAATGAAGCATGTGTCATTTAGGTAATGTAAAGTAAGGACTTGATCCATATTATAATCGATGTCAATATATTAAACTTTCATCTAACAACGGGTGTTTCTTGGAATAACATAACGCCACCTTCAAAACATTGTTTTAGAGTAGAAATATTAACACTCCAAGGTAAATTTTATGCGTAAATCTCAACAATTTAAGGCTGATTTGTGGCATGCATAACAACACTTATTAACTTTCCATATTCAAACACTATCCCTTTTGGATTCATGCCACTTTGACTTCATTTGGCCCATAGATATATATTGGCACATGGTCATGGGTTTCTACCTTCATACTCTATCATGCTACTCATGCCTCCACTCTACAACCTTATCCATCATATCTTTGAGGAAAGCCACCAAAAGAGAGAGGAAGAGCTACCATGGTCACAACATGTATCCTTTCTAAGTTGCACAAGACTAGGCCTTTGATGCTTGGGACTTTACATCATACAGGGGTGATATATTTTATTGTAATAGTGCAGATTTGTTATCAAAAGCAAGATATAAATTTTTGAAAATTGCATGGGAGTGAAACAATTTGTCCCCATTAAGCTGTCTTTTTTTCACTTCTAGCTCATGAAAAGCTAACTGGATTCAAATTGAGCTTTAGCTGTAAAAGCTTAGGCTTCTCAAGAGATCATATTTGTTATGTCCATACTCCATTCAATCAACATGCACTAATATTATGTGATCTTGACATTTCCATTCCTACTGTATTTTGTAAATTTTTACCTTGTCCATCATTCCAAGACTTCCCAGAGGTTGGAAGTAGATATAGTTAAGCCTTGTTCAAAATATTCAACATAACAACTCATTCCGTGAAATTTAAAATTGAAGCCTTGGTTTTGAAATTCCCTATCTAGTTTCTTCAACTGAGAACCACCATTAAGAAGTTTTACTCTAACAATTGGCTTAAGCTATATTAAATTAATCTTAGATATGATATATGTAGATTGTACCTATCCTACCATATATAACAACAAAATAAAAATATCATGGATAACTTAACTCCTTTTCAAATCAACAAACATGAAAAGGATGCATGAAAAATTACACACTGAACTCCTCACTCTGATGGCCTTCCTTCAAAAAAACTCCCTTTGATCCACTTGATACCTACATTTGATCCCTTTCATTTTCCATGATAAGCTGTCCCATATGTGCGAGAACCACACTCTCATATTTATTCTAAGTCAACATTTTTTTATTATTTGGATTGGATCACATCATAAAGCATAAGCTGAAGGACATAATTGACATGTGACTCCACATGGAAATTTAGGACAAAAAAGTAATGAAAAAGTCATGCTTCAAATTCAAAACATGACTCTCAAAGAGAAAATTAGCAACTACCACATAAAATAAATGAAGATTGAAATATACTAATTATACCTGTAAACCTTTATCCAATGCTTGGGCCTTAGATTTTGTTGAAGCACTCTTTTCCATGTCCACCAAATAATTGTGGAAATCTTCATCTAACCCCAAAGAATAGTTTTGGCCCGAAAATAATTTCATTCATTTAATTGCAAATACAAAGAGGAAATCATAGGGAATACAAATGAGAAAGAATTTAACTTAAAAACAAAGTAGTTCCTACCTATGCATACCTCAGGAAATTGTTGCCACGCTACATTTTCTTCCAAATCTGATATAAGCGCTGTCATTCCAACATTATCATTCTTATAGGCCACTTGGTTTCCCTATTCTTTTGCTTTTGTAGAAGAATCCTTCTTTTATAATATCTCATATCTTGAAGTCATGGATGGAGACAAAATATTTGGACCATATAAAGATGAATCCATGTTTCTTGATGTCTTGTTAATATCCTCACCCGTTTTACCATTCAAGTAGATTTTATCCACACCTTCATCTTGCCTTGGTAGTTTTACACCTTCTAAATTGCACTCCACTGACAACTCTTCTGTGATAGGAATCACCCTGTCACTTCCAGTGATGGTATTTTTCTCTAACTTGCTATGTTTAATTCCTTCTTTAGGTTCTACCCACAAGGCCTCTTGTACAATAGTGTCGACACTATTCGGTGGAGTTTGATCTTATATTGGACCAGTCGTAGAGGTTACAATATTGCTTCTTCGAGGTGAAAAAACTGATACAAAAGTAAAATTTTCAAAAGTTGATGCATCAATAGGTCTATTAGGTACAAAAGCAACTGAATAAGTTATTGCATGCAAAACATCACTGCTAAAAAGAATTACATTGTCCTCTAGAAGGGTGAATGCATTAGGTTCACATGAAACATTGGTTCCCCTTAGAAAACTTGTATTCCTCTTGAACAATTTAATTATTGGAAATTTAATGTCCTTAGTCTCCCTTATGACATTAAAATCCTAAACATGCTATTTGTCATGAAAAATAGCATTTGTATTCTTTTGCAAAGCATCATTTGACCAGTAATTTGGAATATTTGCTTAAGCTGCATCATTTTATTTATTATATGTGTAATCATGCTCCATCCTATCTATATTATGTCCAGCTCATTGACCAAGAATAACATCCACATCCTCACCTTCTGCATCTCTATGAAATTCAGGCCTTTTCCCATCACTTGACTACAAATGAACCATAGAGTTATGATCTGGATGAGTTTCAATCCTTATATACTCTAACTTCCTCTGTGGAGCATTTCCCAAATTAAGTGCCTTTAAATCATGTAAAATTGTTTCTCCACCATTCATGGCAGCAAAGTTTTCATTTTCTACTGCTAATTCTGTAGAAAAGCCCTTGTCTATGAAGGTGTAACATGGAAAATTCTACCAAGATGCACACCAAATAACACCTTAGATAGTGATACTAATTTTTGTTTTTCTATAAATCACTCTGCATATTGACCCCTACCACATGAACGCTATTCACTTCTCCATCAACCAACATTCTTTCTTTTTCTACTTGATAATTTACCTGATGGAGAACCAACCCCCTTGTTTTTTCTCCATTATCCTGAAAAACTAACAAGTTGTTCAGTCTACTCTGCAACATACATCCCACGATCCATTCTGGCATTTAATTTCTTTATGGATAACTCCCCCGAGAAATAAAGGTAATACTCCCCACTTTCATTGTGCTTCTAGAAATTCACCTGGTATAACCTATATTGCTTTGAATAAGATGGTAACTTCTCTTGATATGAATTCAAAATCCAAACTTTAGCTAAGTTCTCCTTTGATTATATGCCAACATAAATCCGGTCTTCAAACCTTTTCTACAAATCGTTCAAATTTTGTCCTTTAAATCTAGCATCCTCCTCTGTAAATTGACACTGTCAATGATACATGGTATGCTCATCAACTGGTGTATAGCTAGTGTAGTTTGGGTGAAAATTGAGGGGTTCTAAATTTCCCCTCAATCGGTTGCTGTTGTAATCCACTTGGTTTCCATACTCATCATAGGCCCACTTGCACATGATGATGATGATTTTCCAAATATTTCTCTTGAGAACTGCTAGGATTTACTTCTCGAGCTTCTAGCATAGAATCCATGTGATCCAAAATAGTGCCTGACTGTGATGCATAAACAAAATCATGAGAATATCATGGGTTTGTGGCATAATAAAGGGAATTATGTTCATGATCATTGTACAGCCCTTGGTGTAGTTGATCATCAATCTATAAATGTTGGAGTTACTCTGCTTGCCTACCCAAAGGATGCAGAAAGGTATTTTCTTTCCTTGAATTTGAACTGCCAAGTTCATGATGATGATCTTTGTACATGTTCTCTTGATCATGGTGAACCCTAGAAGAACTATGCCCAACAACCTGGTGATATAGTAGTTTCCTCTGTTGTAGCTGAAGGAAAGTTGGGGAATTCATATCGAACAGACGAGATGAAATATTGGAAATTCGCCTATTATCATTGCCCACTTCACCAACAAAAATTCCAGATTGGACATTTACATGTTGCTTCTCAAATTGCTACACATTTCCATGGGATTCAGTGTGTCATAAATGCATCCACCACTTTCTCTTTGTATTGTCTATTTATTAATATTTTTGAATCAATCTCACTACTAACATCAGATTGTACTTTCAAAGTAAATTCAAACCCAAGAAGTATAATAATTTCATGATAAGATTCCATTGACGGTGCTGGACCCACCAACATGTAAGGAGATCTCCCCGGTAAGAAGTCCCAAGTAGACCTTAGAACATTTTGGAGTAGGAGTCCCACCTGTGGGTAGAACAGTATCACCTTGACTGCGATTGTGCGCAGAGGTAAGTAAGATGTCCTTGTTGGAAGCAAGGGTGTGACCTTGCAACAAGTCAAGGAAGGTGCATGAAAGGCTCTAACACACAAAAGGGGAGAATAGTGCACCCCTTAGAAGCCTATGATAGCACACAACTTAAAAGGGAACACACGAGCTGAAAGACATTATGAGATGGAAAACAGGATAGGCAACGATCCAAAGTGATGGGTTATACCACCAACACGCTTCGATAAGATTCATATAAACACATACGGAATATTCCATACGTAGATGCATAAATTACAACTACATACATCATTAGAGTAACTAGGATAACCGAACTACAATAGCAATAAATGCATGAAACGTGCTGGCTTTATTATATTAAAAAAGTGAAAGATCCAATCATACATATAACCATGACAACCACTAGCCCCAATAACAAAATGTTACAGTCATTTTCGCCTGCTCCTCCAAAGAGATGTACTAGCTCTGCACTGCAAAGAAGCCAAGGCTCATTACAATGCACTCCAAGCTCTCTCTAAGTTATACCAATAGGAAGATTGGCTCCCAAAATCCCTTACAATGAGTTATGAGGTTCTACACATAGAAAAGGGTGGGGTGACCCTCGACATTCCCCTTTGTGATTCTTAGCCTACCCTCATGACTCTTCAATTTACACATGATTGTTTACATGACACTTGGTCTTTCACTTTACAACATGTTTACAATATAATATGCACATGTACCCATGTGAGACAAAAATGGGATTGAGCAAGCCATACAAGACATCACTAAGAATTGGACAACTGTGGTAAGACTAACCCTTAGAAATCTTCTTGATGATCGACAGTGGCGAACTGATGCCAAGCTTGGTAGTCTATTATGGTGTCCACGTACTCCATGGTGACATCTTTTTGAAAGCAAAATCTTGCCTCCATTGCATCTAGGTACACTAATTTGGCACCTCTGTCCAACTCGTTGGATAACATGTGCATCATGGTCTTGAGTGCAGTCGAACAAGCGACATATTGGTGCATAGTGTCTACTCTCATCTACAAGTCTGCTTTGGTGGCTATGTACATCAACTGATCAAAGAACATGTCCAGCTCCAGTCAGATTTGGTTCTTCGCTTTCACCTCGGTGAGTGTGCCAATGGATGGGATCGCATGCGTGCACACAATGACATTCATTCTCCTTAACACTTGCGTATGTGAAGCCTATAAGCTGGTGATGAGCTGTGGGAGTTCCTCATAGTTACTGATCTGACTCTGGATGTGTGCCTTCAACTCCATTGCCTTTGGTTTCATCATCTTTGGCAAGTGCAACGGGGTTCCCTTGTACCTCATTGTCCATATTTCCATGTGATTGACAATAGTGTGTATGTTTGACAAGATGCATGATCTCCTAGAACAACGCTGTTGCCAACAGTTAAGATGGAAAATTGAATTATGCACGGTGACGAACTTGAAGTACAAATTTTGCATTATTTTTTAGAGAGACGATGCTTCATCTAGTATCACTTTTTGCAACTCGGCTCTAGCAGATACTGTAGCTTTCTCTTCTCCTTGCTTGGCCGCTTGTAGCTCCTTAGCCATGCGCTCGTTCTTAGCTATCAAGAATCTAACACTTAATTTGGTGGCTGCGGCATATGCCTTTGTAGCATCGGCCAATGAAACTAGATGTTTGTGCACATCGAACATGATCACTCGTTCTTCGAACTGCGTAGGAGATACATGGACATCCAGAGAGGGCACTCTACGCGATTTCACAACTCTATGTTGCGACTCGTCGAAATATATGTTGTGCACATCCACTTCTGGATTGTTCTAAAGGATTTCAGTGTCTCCTTGATCGATTGGGACTTGATTTTCTCCCAGATCTGGCGAAGCCGGTGGAGTGAGGCATACCAATATGTTATGTTAACCAATGCCTCCATCATTGCCTGTGACATGCAAGGTGGATACTGCTAAAATATCATACTGTACACTGGGGTGACAAAGTGGTCTGATAGCTATATTATAACTCCACGAAACCTACACTTGGAGAATAACTAAAATAGGTGTGCATAAAGTTTTTTGAAGGTGTCTATGCCCAACCCAAGACAGGGAATTTTTGACAGACACAAATTGCATCAAGTATGTAAGAAAACATGAATATATTTGCTTGCTGAACCTTGGGCGGATGACGAGCATTTGTTACTTGTCCCTTTAGCTGGAGATCCAACATGTAGGACCAATTGAAAGGTCTTCCTTTGTTCACCAGCTGATCCAACATATCACCCAACTTTGTGGGAATGTTTCTGTACTCTCCTAGCCATATAAGTGACATGCGAAGATGACCAAGAGGTGATAAGCCTTCCATATTATCCTTGTCTTGTAAACTTGGTTGGGTGTTGTCCTAAACTTAGATGGCTCTTTCACCCAACTCTTCAAGATGTCTCTTGAGTTTGCACTGCTGCTGGGCCTGGTGAAGGGTGCATCCATTGTGACCACTGACTATGGTAAGTGATACATCTCCTAAAAGTTTTATGCCCTCAAGGTAGCAAGTTTTATTCCACTGACACTTATCAACACCATTGTCTCTAGATCAGTATGTGAGACAATCCAATGGATCATGTCCACGCATGGAAATGAGGGATACCTGCACATTATCTGGAACAAGGCAGACTTGTGTATGTTGACATAGACTCTGCATCCTCCAAATTCTCCTCAAAGGTGCCTAAAAATATGTCTTTGATATCGTTCCATTTGATCTTGATCTCCTTGTCTATGAACAACTTAGTGTCTTCATAGATGGGAAAGCTCATAGACATTTGCTCAACCACATCTATAGTTGCACTCTTAATGGTGTCCTTTGACCCTGCTCTCTTGGAATCCATTGTACCTATACTATTAAGAGACTGCTGAACACATGTGATACTGGAGATAGAGAAGCACTCATGGCAAGCAAACTGTTAGTTGAAAACCAAAAGCAACCTGAGGATTGACATGCAACACACCTGGGTGCATCATTGGAAGATTTGCACATTTTTCATTGGGAGGATGACTGCCAGAATTGCGCTAAACATAGTCTGGGTTGCCAGTGAGCTGAAAGAATGTTGAAACTGTGTAGAGCACATACCAGTGTGGCCCTATGAGGACTTAAACTACACAATGCGCAGTTTCAGTCAGCATGAATGCAACCCGGTAAAAATGCATTATACATTTCAGGGGCCAACTAAGGCACTGCCTCTTAGAATTGCAAAGAGAAATCTTGGTAGGCCAGTGTGAGGCAAGATCTACATAATTTATGGGAGCAAGGCAATGCCTTCCATCCTAGAAATGCACAGTGCAAGCGGGGAAAGGCAAGGTTCGGGCCAAGGTGGGTCAGACCTGCCGACGGGTGACTGAAAAACAGTGAAGACTGAATGCATGTGCGAATTTGGGTGGAGACATGAGTGAATGAACATTCATGCAATTATTAAGGTAAGATTCAGTAAGATGGGAAAACAATGAGGTGTGTGAAGTGAGTCGCCGCAACGATGACTGTTAGTGCAGAAACAATGTCATGCATGCGACAACAAGAAGATGCAATGGAAAACTTGAAACAATGCTTCTACAAACTAAAATGCATTAAAATGACAACAATTGTTCAACAAAACCAAGAAAACAACACTCACACAAACCAAAATAAAAAAAAGCGACAAAAAAGCAGCAAAAGATATGAAAAGCGGGCATACCTGAAAAAAGTTGAGCTGAGTGTGCTGAAGTGTTGGCTTGTTGGGGCTTGACCCAGGTTTAGAGTTAATTAGCCAAACAAATCCCTGTACTACTAGCCCTTTCAACAACAGTCTGCGGAGCATGGACTGAGGTCTCACCCGAAGTAGTATGGCAGGGTGCTAGAACTAGGTTTCCATACCCTTGAAATGTCTAAGAGGCTCGAATGGTCCTTTGTTTGTTCCTGCACATAGGTGGCTTCGCTCACCTTTCGTTCCTTGCAGCCCGATACCCTGCCTTCACGCAACCCTAAGCAGGGGCTATGCCGCACTCTGCGTTATTTCCTGAGACCTTATTTATCTTCCATTTAATTAAGCACCTTCACCTACTTAAATGTCTTAAGTTATACTTAACAATACAAAACATTCATATAGGTTCGTGCAGTGAATAAACAGTGTACTTGCAAATTATATCCAATCATGCATTAAAATAGGAAAAGATACACAGAATTATAGCGAAACTTCTCTTTATTGATTCTTCTAATGGTTACAGACTCGACCTGCCCTGCACACTCAATTGTAGGGGTCCGCGCACTCAGCTGTAGACTACTAGGCCTCTGCGCACTCAACTGTAGAGCCTTCTCCTATTCTATGACCCACAGACAAACTTTACACTTCGACTCAATCACTTGGACTTCTCATGCTTCTATTCTATTAGTTATCTTTTACACTTAGAGCCTCAGTCTATTTATACAATCCCATGGTGCATGGATCATGGGTAGGTCTATCCAAACGACATTACAATACAAAAACTAGGGTGGACAACCCTGTGACTCTATTATACTTTCGCACCCCACGCCTGCAATTCGAGGAGCTTTTACAACAAGATTCGGTCAAAACTTGGGCTTTAATCCCCAAATCATGCCTTGGGGGGTTCCATGCCCAATAGGCCCCCAACACAAACATTGTGACTCGCCCTCGAATCACTCTGTTGGTGCGGAGATCTTTACGCGGAGTCCCTCCAACTATTCTTGAACTGCGGCAAGGTCAGTAGCACACTGAGCTGCTACTTGCTCGATCTATTGCATATGTTTTTCCAAGACCTCTATGTCAGAACTGCTTCTCTGCATCTATGCCAGTATCCGCTGCATTCGTTTATAGTCCCGTGCCTTTATCGGATCCTTGGAGCACGAAGACTGTGCTTCTACCAGCCAGTTAGATAGTCAGGCCACCTGTATAGGGCTTCAAGTAGTTGCCATTCACTTTTCCTGGGAAAGGCTCTCCATTTAGTTTGATTAGCTATACCGCACCTCCATCTGTGGCCTCCTTAACAACGTATGGTCCTAGCCAATGTATTCTGAACTTTCCTAGGAATTTATCAAACTTACTATCATACATAAAAACTAAATCATTTACCTTTAAGGTGCGCAACTTAATATGGAAATCATGCCAGGCCTTCTCATGTTTCTTTTGCACCTGTTGATGAAAGCCAACTAGGAACAGTTCCTCCTCGAGTTCTTCCTACTGCATGAGTCTTTCTTCTAGGGCTTTGCGGTCCATCATACTTGTGAGCATTGCTATTCGCAGACTAGGTACAATATACTCCATTGGCATGAAAACTTCCACGCCATAAACTAACCAGAAAGGTTTCTGTCTTGTCAGTTTCTTGCATGTTGTCCTATAAGCCCATAGTACTGCAGGTACGCAGAGGTCCCAATTGCTCCACTGCGCATTTCATACTTTGGTTAGTGGAGTCTCTAGTATTTTGTTGAATGCTTCTACTGTCCCATTGGCTTGTGGGTGATACGGTGTGCTTTTCTGATGATACACCTCGAACTCTTCTGTTAGTGCGCTGATGGTTTCGTTCAGGAAATGTGTACTGTGATCACTCATTAAGATTTTCAGACAACCAAATTGAGTCAACATGTGTTCAAACAAAAAGTTTGTAGCCATGGCGGCCGTGCAATCTTTGACCAGCTATGCTTCTGCCCAATGAGTCAGGTACTCTGTCGCGGTGATGATGTATCGTGTGCCCATTTTTCCATAAGGTTTGATAGGTCCTACAAAGTCGATTGCCCACTTTTCGAAGGGATGCAGTGTCATTTGTGAATTCAAAAAAGGCATCTCATTCCTCCACAATGGTTTACTTGTCATTTGACATATATCATAGGCCTTACAGTGTGCTTTTGAATCTTGGTGAAGGGTTGGCCACCACAACCCTGCGTGAATAATATTTTGCGCGGCCACTCCTCCTGCATAGTGTCCTCCTGCATTGCCCCCATGTGCTTCTATGAGGATCTGACTTCGTTCAAATTCAGGTACATACCTTCCAGTATCTCATCATTTCCCATTTTGTATAAGTGCCCGCGATGACAGAAAAATCAGCCGCGTGCACAACCAGTAGGGGTGATTTTAGGGGCGAATGTTCGCCCTTTGGCGAAATTAAGGGGTTTTAAATTTTTAGTGAGCGAATATTTTGTATCATAGTACATTTTTACAAATCACCTCAAATAGCCCACCTTATTTTAAGGGAGAGGGTAAAAAAGGTAAATTTATCCCTTGAAATTAGGAGTACAACCTTCCATTCCCCATTTTCAAGAATAGGTTTTATTTAAGTGAATCCATTGGCCCATTTTCAAGAATAGGTTTTATTTAAGTGAATCCTATGTGCCAAATACCCTATTTATAAAAGAGGTATGGTAAAT